>OY776115.1:113335058-113387558 GCA_963675035.1 Allygus modestus
CTACGGCAACAATGTCGTAAATTATGAATATTTTGTAATTTTATTGAAGATTATTATTTGTAATCAGCGAGCACACAATAGCTACGGAAACAATGTCGTAAATTATGAATATTTTTTAATTTGATTGAATATTATTATTTGTAATCAGCGAGCACACAATAGCTACGGCAACAATGTCGTAAATTATGAATATTTAGTAATTTTATTGATGATTATTATTTGTAATGAGCGATCACACAATAGCTACGGCAACAATGTCGTAAATTATGAATATTTTGTAATTTTATTGATGATTATTATTTGTAATGAGCGATCACACAATAGCTACGGCAACAACGTCGTAAATTATGAATATTTTGTAATTTGATTGAAGATTATTATTTGTAATCAGCGAGCACACAATAGCTACGGCAACAATGTCGTAAATTATGAATATTTTGTAATTTGATTGAAGATTATTATTTGTAATCAGCGAGCACACAATAACTACGGCAAAAATGTCGTAAATTATGAATATTTTGTAATTTTATTGAAGATTATTATTTGTAATCAGCGAGCACACAATAGCTACGGCAAAAATGTTGTAAATTATGAATATTTTGTAATTTTATTGAAAATTATTAATTGTAATCAGCGAGCACAGTGCTCGCTGTTTGTAATATCAAAGTTGCGTTTTATGAAATCGCTATGCATTTTCTGCTCTTTAAAATGAGGTAGACATCAACGATAGGTTGAGGAAGGATAGGCCTATAAGGTTATCATTAGCCATTTGGGGAAAGCAGGTAGAATAAACGCCAAATTTGTCGTGACTGGAGCCCCCTCTAAGGTATATGTTACATAAACGCACTTACTGTTGTATGGACTTGGAAATTTTGTATGACCACCGGATGGAGAGTAACTTTATGTAAGGAAGGGTTAGAAAAAATGTGGGTATCCAATTTATAAAAATACATATTTATATTTTATAGGGCACCCCTTTTCATATTGAAGACTGTCCCAGTAGCCTTTAACAAGCAGAATCCCCCTCCTCCCCCTGTTACTTGACTGACCTTCCATGCTCAAGTCAGTTAAGCAAAAAAATGTATAAAATAGCTTAATAGATTATATTCCAGTTACTTACAATGAAGCCGATAAAAATATTGACCTGTCACGACTAAAGCTATTATAAAGCCAAACGTTTTTTAATATTGGTGAGCTAAACATGAACAAAAACGTACATAAAAAAACAGATACGATTTCAAGATACATGAATACAACTTCCTCACAAAGTGGTTATTTGCGATACGATCAAAACAAATGAACCTCGGTGTTGTGTGTTGATATGATCACGGTGATTAACTCATCATTGCATGCAATCAACAGTGAGTACAAGGTTGGGTGGTTAAGTGAAGAACGCTTAGCCGCTTAATGCTTGCGATCATATCGCTCAACGCTCGCTCTCGACTGCTGAATCAGTTGTAGAAGTAGATTTTCGAGTTTTGTCCCCCCTTTTAGAATATGTGAGCTTTTTAGTTTGTATGGTACACTGGATGGTTTATAGTTGTTTTACGAGAGTTAATTACTTTCGGGCTTTTTTAATGATTGCATTTTCAAGCAATGAACGAAGCACATTCTTCATGTACATGTTATTTTAGGAATTATTGGTAACATATTCCGTATTATAGAGAAAATCCAGTTTCACGACGTTTGCGATCCAAAATCAGGCGAGAAGAATATTGTTAGTAGTTAGTATAATGTTGGACTCGTACTAGTGAATACTTTTTCAAAGAATTTGTCTCACCTGAAGATGGGATCAGCTTCCAGATCCCGAAACGTAGTGAAACTTGTTTTTCTCTAACCAGTGGTGGAAAATGCCCAATCTAATTAGAAAAAAAAAAAAACTCACCATCACCAAATATAAATTTTAAACAACGAATTTCCGAATATATTCCTGGATATACAAACAATTAGTCAATATTGTCACAGCTCTCAACACTGCAAATAGTTTTGTTAAAACTAAACATAAAAGAGATACTTAATGTAAATGGAATTATTAAAAGGCTAATACAACATTTAAATTAAATTCTTGAAATAGTAGCATAAACAAGTTATGTTGGTTTGAGAGTTTGAAAAAATCAAAAATGTTAGCATATTTAACATCAACTAATATTGTTTCTTGGATACAATGTATAATCATTGAGTGTCTGAGTATTATTGTCAGAAATTTGGGCTTCTCAGATAGTCCTATTATATCAATACTAGGTCGTTTATTCAAACATTTAAGCAAATGTCTAAATTAGCACAAACCATGGACTAAATATTAAACTTCTTGCATATTTTCTATTTCAAAACTGCTATTTTGAAGTTGAACACTGCACTATATAATAAAACAATTGAATAACTTTCATAAAACACCATTTATCTATCGACCATGAATGTGCTGTGTAACATTAATTAATTATGCTTTTTAAGAACAGGTCGACCTTAAATCGTAACAAGACCAGGGTTTGGACCGATCCCTATCAAATCAAACCATGAACCAATCCGCCAATCCAAATCAACGCAAACGTCTCTGTGCTCATACCATAACACGTTGTAGCATTGAGTATACAGTATCTATTTAAGGGTTTTAGCTATTTAGCACTCGATGTTGTCAAGTTCTCCGGCAGAATTCTGTTTCCTATCAACAATCCACGTTAACCGCTTACCACTGCATCCCAGACGGATGTCCCGATGACCTTCAGCCGAGTCATCACGACCTTCGCGTCCATCAACAACCATGACCTTCGTCAAGGCGCTGCGTCTCTGCGTCTTCCGCGTGCAAAACCTCGTTGAATCCTATTATATTTCCTGGGGGATCGAGCTTTGCTCGGGAAGGTCAGTCAGTTTGTTTGGATGTCTTGGAGTAATTTTTCACCACTACTGGTGAGCAGGATTGCTTCACTCATTCTCCTCTTTACTGCATGTTATAAGGTCTAGTTGTTTCAGTTCCCTGTCTCATCAGGTATTATTTTTATTAATTTTGGATATGACCACTCTATAAATAATCTTCATTCAATGGTTTTAGACACTGTTCTCAGGAAACCATATATAATTACTTACGTGAATATTACTTTGACAGTTCAATGATTGATTATTAAAAAAAAAACTGTTAGCTCTTGATTTTAAAGTAAATAAGAGATAAAGTTGATTTTTTACATTTTTAAAATATATTTTCTTATAAATTAGATTTTTTCTGAGGATGTGACCTGACTATAACTTGTTTTTAATGCAGAAAAAAAATTAACTACAGCATTCAAAATTAATCATTAAAATAGATTTTGTGATCAGTGTTGCAAACAACCAAGCAAGAAAACCTTATTCTTATTAGGGGCCAATCATCACCAGGCATAATTTTATGTTAAAAATAAGCTTCGTACTTAAGGCCTGACTTAACTTTAGAAAAACAACACTTAAGACTTCAAAAACAAGAATTAAACTGTATTGAATTGTATAAGGTACAAGAGGGTGAAGGAAAAACAATTTAAAATTGCCGAGTTATTTATTCAGTAACACTGGCGTTTCTATTTTACATTGGAAGACAACGATCTGTTGTTAAGGCACTTAAATCTGGTCTAGTATAATAATCAGTCAATACAAATATACAATATAGTACAAAAGAAAGCAACAAACAATTTAAATAGTATTATTATATATAATAATAGTATTAATATTAATACTAATAGTAATAGTATAATAGTATTATATATTAATAATAGTATTATTTATATGATGGAATGGTGTTTATGTAATGGGCGAACAAGTTTATTTAACTAAAGGATATCATTATACTCCTTTTATTGGATTTGCATTGAAGAAAAGCATTGTCTTATATTTTCTCTAAAAAGATCAGCAAAAGAAATCAGTAATTATATAACAGAGAACATTATGTAGTGCTGGAAAAGTAATGTTTACGATTGTCATAATAATTTATTATAATTACCTTTCAGAAATTGTATCAAGCTAAAGTCAAATTAACAAGCCCTTATGCCATAAAGCAATAAAATTGTTAATAATAACTATAAAAATTAAGATTTGTTAACATAGATCTCAATTTAAAAAGGGTGTAAAAGCACTTTTACAATATACAGGGCATGATAAATATTTAAAGCAAAAACATAGTAAGTGTTTTGAAATCATTAAGATGTGGATAGTTAGCCTATTTAAAAATAAAATACACAATAAACAGTAGTTGCATGTACTCATCTTCAAATCAAATTCCTTCAACACAAGTTTTATCACGGTGTAAATTGAATATCTTTAACAAAAACAAAATATTTATAATAAGGCACATTATTAAGCATATATTGGAATGTCAATTTCATAAAAATCACAGACTCTAGTTCTAAAAAAATACTTTAAAAACATTATAAAATATGTCTAGGAATGTTGTTGCTTTCTATTAGGAAAATAAACCTTTAAATATATATAATAAAATATAAACACTCTTTAGAGATCAATGATGTTAAAATATGAAATATATATACATATTGCATATGTTAACAGTTTAGGTATTAGCACAGGTAATTACAATTAGGCCTTGCCTCTTATGCAACTGCTTCATTAATGATTATTCAATTTTAACTCAGTAAAACATTAATTCAGCAAAAGGATCACTTTTCAATTTCTTGCATGCTCCCTCATGCTTTTCGTATCTCTAAAGATAATTTTCCTTCAAGTAACATGTGAAATACCCAAACTTAAAAACTTAACTAAAGTACATACATCAGGCACTATATTACTGAAAGACATCACTAAAACAAAAACTGTTCATTCACCATGGCCTCCAAGGCTTCTCGTCGTCAGAGATGTCATGGTAGGTCTTCTTGACGACAAGTGACAGCGGGGCCTGCGGCGGACTGTAGGGCCTCATGGAAGACTCCGAGTGGTCGTAGGAGTGAGTACTGGAGGAGGGGCTGATGGGGGAGGGGAAGCTCTGGTGAGACTCCAGAGGGGTGTTGGTGGAGGTGCTGACAGTAAGCCTCTCAAAGGCCACAGGGGAAGATGACGCAGACCCTGCCGAGGCTGTTCTATTGGGGATGGGAAGCAGCAGGGGTAGCGGCGAGGTGGAAGTGGAGCAGGTGGAGGATGGGGAGGGTGATGTCGAAGGGGTAGTGACTTGTCGGAGGATCTGTGTCCCTGAGGAGGGTAGGACGAGGGCGATGTCACCGTTGGGTAGTCTCGTCGGGACCAGTTGAAGCCCCGTGGTACTCCCTGTGCTGAAGAGTATGTTGGACGTGGTGACCTGAGAGTCTGCAGGAACTATGTGGACCTGCACCCCCGTCAGCTGCGGGGGTGCTGGGGGGGCCTCTGTGATGGGGGCGGTGGTGGGCTCCGCTGCGGGGGTGGAGTTGTTCAGGCAGTTCGCAAGGTGCTGCAGCAGCCGCCTCCGCACTGGGGGCTCCAGCCCAGGGAACCGCCCCACCTCCCCCGCACATTCGCTGAACCCCGCCCGGAACTTGTTGAGCACCTGAGGGTCCGTCGCGGCGCTCATCGCGACCGCCTGGCGTTGCATGTTCTCTAGGTGCTTCACTGTCATCTCCAGAATATCCGCCTTCTCCAGCTTGGAATGCCTCGCCGGCTACAACAGAAAACATCTCTATGAATATTTGTAAAAGGAGTAAGGAGTAGCAGGAGTAAAAAACTAAACTTTTAAAGATAACTGCTACAACAGAAAACATCTCTATGAATATTTGTAAAAGGAGTAAGGAGTAGCAGGAGTAAAAAACTAAACTTTTAAAGATAACTGCAATAACAACCACTTTAAAATGTAAGTTTCAACACCTTTCCTCATCACGAGGTGGTGTATTCTCTCCTTATGAGAAAATATGTTCCAAAACAACCTAAACTTTACTATCTCAACATGTAAATTTACATAAATCTCCCCGGAGGGAACCCATCCTAAACATTTCCGAGAGCTACATTTTCTTGGATTTATGAGGGTCTGTCGGTGTAAATGTTTTGGTGCACATTTTATTGGCAGTCACTTCAGCCCGGAGCTTTTATGGAGCCTGTTTGTCATAAACTGCAAACTGGAAGATTGCATCTCCTTCTTGGGAGGCGCGGTTTATGTAAAATATCTCCTTTCAAAATATACAATCCGTTAATCTTTTATGCCATAGAAAGATAACATTCTTCTTTTTTAAGGGTGCAAAATTATTTTGTACAAAATGCTTAAAACACTGTATGGTCGAAATCCCTGTAACCTTTAATCGCGTAGCTAGCGATTCAACTGAGAGAACAATATATCTGTTTTTTTAACAAAATAAGTTATGAAGAAGTACAAACAAAATATACACGAGACAATCAGAAAATCTCCACGCCTATTTCTTAAATGACAGAAATCAATACTTACATCTTTTTTCATTGCGTCCAAGATCAATGACTTGAGCTCGTTCAAGCAGTTGTTTATCCTCGCTCTCCTTCTTTTCTCCATAATCGGCTTGTTACTCTGCAACAGATAGAATATGGAATAAAAAACTGCACACTATAGAATACAAAATTGGATCCCAAAAGAGCCCATTTCACGACGCCTAGAAACCAATTAAAAAAGATATAACAATACCGGTGTCAGATTTATAGACCCGGGTTATCGTTTTCGTTTCTTCGACGTCGGAAGACCATCCGAACTGTAAATTTATGACAGTCGATCGTCATAAAGCAGCCGCTCGGTTGAACGGGTTCCGCCTCGGAAGACCAACAGTCCAGGAACGCCGCGAGACCTTTGTTTTAGTTTTTCCATCGCGGTAATTTATGAGACAATAAAGGTTCGGGGACAAACTGGTTCTGGTCTGTGTTACGGTAACGAATGGTCCTGGTCCGGGTCGAGTTTCGGTCACTTTGAGACCAGTCTTGTAGCAATTTGTTGATAGAGAATGTCCTATTGTGAAGTCGGAATGTCGTTCTCCAACTCGTGTGAGAAATGTTTCGAAAATTCCCGTTATTCTTGAATACTGAGTTAGAACGAATGGCGTAGAGAGGTTAAAGAAAATACAAACATGCTTCGATGTTAAAACTCAAGTTGCCGATGAAAACAAGTGACTAAAGTCGTATCAGTGTCAGCACCGTCCAGCCTAGAAGTGCACAACAGCACAAGTGCGTATTACGACGCCCGTTTAACGACAGTAACTTGCAGCCTTTATCTTTATCGCCTAGTGATAAGACCTCGACGCGCCATCTTTGCAACGGTTACTGCTTCCTCTATGACCGTCAGCTGCTCAGCGTCTTTGCTCTTTGTAGCTTAGTCACTCCGGCCATTTTAGTCCAAGGATGTTGGATTGGTCGAATCCTGCTACTGCGAAAGCTACAGTCGGGCTTACTAAATTTATTGTATAAAACTTGGAGCTAAGTAATTTCTAAAAAAAATAGTCGGTTCGAAAGTTAATTTGTTATATTCTAAGGCAACTGGATTCGTTATTTATCTCGGAGGTGGCATTGATTTTTTAGACGTAAAGCTGGTTAAAGCACAGCCGAATAATTAACAATGCTAAAGTTATTGTCCTGAAACCTGCAGAACATTGTTGGTAGTATTGTAGTTTTACGATTGTAACCATAACTGTTGAGAGTATGTTGCAAAAAGTACCAAAAATCATAATTAAATGTTGATAATTTCGTTTGGAAAGTCTATTTTTTCTTGGATGGCGTCAAAGTATTACCCTTGACCGCGATGATAATGAGGGGAAGCCTCGAGCGTTGAAGTGGAACCCCAGTCTCTAACACTAGACATAAAACACGGAATGGTTCTCCTTCAACGGAGGTCATTCGTACTTTGTCGATACTTCCTAAGATCAGGCTGAAACGTTTTAAAAACAAACCACATGCTACAGAATGAGCTCTAGTCACGTAACATTTCGCGTTTTTAACTGCTTCCCCCATAAGGCCAATGTCAACATTCGAAGCAATCAACGACATAGGATAATCTGTTGAGGAGGGACGGACTTTGAAAGCTTCATTAGCCTTCCGTAGGAAGCAAATGTAGGAAAGCCAAATATTGCGTGACTGGAGCCCACTCTTCAAAATATTTTGTACAAGTAAGGCTTTTTAAAGATTGTTCCAATCCATAAATTGGTGGAAACTTCGATGACATAAAACATATAATGACAGTGTAAAATATTGTATAATCACGCAAATTATATGGAATCTCAGAAAAGAGAAAATTCTTTCTTCTCTGTGATGAAAAAATATAAAATTCAAATCTCAGCAAAACTCACATTTTCTTGTACCTGACTCTGATTTACGAGGTCTAGACAGTGTTTTAAGCGGTGATAAGTCTCCAGACACGTCCTTGATGATCCCGCGATAATATCTGGCGCAGATCAAGATAGGACCGAAACCGGAAACGCTCAGCAGGAATGAAAACATCCTGATGAATTAGAGATCGTCGGTCAGTTTTGACTCTGGCTCTCTAACTCATCAAAATTTATAATTCGATTCTTTCTTTTGAGCGTCATTGTATTATTTATTGGACAAAAACGAAGAATTTGATTCGGAAACGGAAAGATATTTCAAAATGCTTCAAAAACATAATTGATGTGTGGGTTTTTTTGAAGTCAGCCAAGGTATATTTTAATTTCCTTAGTTTTATGGCCCACATTTTAAATTTTAAAAACATGTTATTTAATTGTAACCCCACAAAAAATTCAAGGCATCCATTTACTCTGTGCCTTAATTTTTCTGAAATCTAGGTTCTGCCATTTACTCTGATTAGCCTATATTTTTCTGAATTCTAGATTCTGCTGAAGCCTGCAAAAATAGAAATCTAACACTGCTTTTCCTATTCCTAACGTACTTTTAGGTACTACATCAAGAAAATGTTCACATATGAAGCAGAACTGTTTATTTGGACTACTGGAGATTTAAAACATCTTCATGAGATGATGGATCGGTACGGAGAAGAAATAGGCTCAAGGCTCAAGATGGATTCAACTGGAGAGACAAACAGAGAGAGTCTTCTGCACACAGAAACTTCACAAGATATGCGGCAGGGTGTGAGAACAAGAGGCCCAAATCGTTCACAGGAACTCCGCCAGGAAGCGGTCGAGTTCCCCGGGAAAGTTCCCACCGCAATTTCACGCGTCTCGACGCCGACTTGCGGTCACCGGTGATGTTCAAGGTCGGGGCTCTTTGATGTATGCGATAGATTAACTGAAAAGGATACAAACCCGGATACAAGATTATTTATAGTCGATAGACCTTTCTTGACAAGTAGTGGAATGTTTCTCGCGGATGAATATTTACAATGCTGAAGCAACATCTCTAGAGGGAAGATTTGCAATCCTTCTTTTGTCGTTGTGAAAGGCAGCATCCACGTTCCAGCCATCAACACATTGCTCAAATTACTGATTATTGTCGGCAATCTAAAGTTATTAATTTTTGACTGTTTGAACAACTCAAAAAACGTGTTTGTGTGTAGCTGTCTTTAGATCACCGCACAGGCCTATTTAGCCTATGGTGACGGGCAGCTTTGTTTTGTTTTTGTGTCTATCTACGCCAGTGGAATTTGTTTAACGTTTTGATAGGGAACGGTCCAAACCCTGGTCTTTTTACTATCTAAGGTCGACCTGATCTTAGAAAGCATCATTAATTAATAGCCCAATGACAAATGGCATTAAGTTGAGGTTTAATTTTGCTTAAATATGCTGGTCCATCTAACCAGAGAGGCGGTGCCCATTAGTGGAGTGATGCAAACTGCAAGCAAAGTAACCAATTTATAAGCCTATTCATTTGCTGCAATTTATGAACCTGAGTGACCTGAGTCATTAAAATTAAACGGAGCGTTTTGCAAAAAAAAAACAGCTTATTAGCTGCACTGGATATCCGTGATTCGGTTGTAAGTCATTAGCCTAGTATTAAATGTGAAATGAAAATTAAATCTACATTGTTAGGTATAAGTTGTTATATTGTTATATACTTAACGAAATTATTTTAAAGGTAATTATTCTAATCTGTATAGTAAATATTTAAAAAATGTTATACATGGTTAAATTGATGCATTAACTTAAATTGTACATAAACATGTTGTTTTGTTTTAAATTATACGTAACTGGTTTGTTTTAAATCTAGGGTTGTCGCAGAAACAAACAGGCAAATACGCAAATATGTGAGTAGAGCAACTAGTTGTGTACAGTAATTACCCGGAAGTCACACAAAACAGCTGACGGTCGCCTAATGCACCAACCAAGGTTACCAACACACACTTCCGGTGCCACGTGCCGCACCGGATGTGGCTCATTGCGCCCATTGTAAACTCTGGGATGGGTTATCTTCGGGGGATCGTAATGAGTCATTAGCCTAATGTGTCGAGAAATTTATCAATACGCTTATATTACGCGATATTTTTAAAATATCTAGGAAGATGTTGTATCTTGTTTAATGTATGTTGTAGGAAGGTTTCAGTAAAGCAAACGACATTATGTATAACTATTTCGTAAAATTGCCTGTAGTGCTACTAAACACATAAGGTAGCCTAAGTAATTGTTCATAAACTGTATTATGAACGTAAAGTAGATCATCAGAAAACTGTTACCAACCCTAACAGTACCTTTCGGTGATTTTTCGAAAGCGATAAATACACTGTACGCTTCCTACAACTAGAATTTTGGATACCACACAACATACAAACACTCACGTTCATCCTTGTTGGCTGAATTCATGAGATTGAGGTTATAGGCTATACACCGAGCCAGATATATTGGTTTAAATTTAAAGCAACAATAATTAATCAGCTGTTTATTACTTCAGCGAGCGGAAAAGTAAAGCGCAGCGAGTGATAACGACTTTTTCGCTTGCAAGCAGAAATCAGCTGTGTTACAATTGTGTTTCTAGTTAGTAAAGAAGCGGTTATAGACGGTTGTAGGAAAATTATTTCATCGCAATACCAAAATGATTAACCTAATAAAATAAATGACATATCAAATGTATTATTTTATGAAGGAGTTTACATTTTACTCCTTCATACAATAAATAAGAATCCTACTTCTAAACAAAAGGCCTTTTTATAGCACAGAATAGAGTCGCGCCCTGGTGGGGTGGGCCAGAACCGCTACAAAACTAATAGTTCAGCCACCCTCCGACAGGTAGCGCTGGCGTCTCCTTTCACAAACGGATGCTGAGATTTTCAAAGGAAACTTTTTTGGAAGATTGCGATTCATGAAATCAGAACAATTACAATAACCGACGGGGGAAATATACTATAATTTAGTAAATTACATTATTTGGAAAGTATACTATACTTTAGTAAATTATTTACATTAGTATATTTTGGTTGTACTGTTTCGCATTTTGTTACTAATTAGGTCTAATACACCTTGTTCGTTTATTCGTAAATACCTTTCCTTTAAACAAATGTATTTTTTCAAATTAATTTCTACATTTGTTAAATAGACAATGATCGTAAGCGGGGGTTTCTACCTGTCCCCCCCCCCCGACGGATTATCCGATATTGTTGAGTTACGGCTTATTTTAAAGACCGACAAAATACCTAGCGCGTTTGGTGAGCATGATTTCGAAAACGCAAAAAACTATTCAAAAAAATTCAAACGGATTAAATATTTTACAGTAAAGAAGTAGGCCTAAAAAGGAAGCTACAATTTAGTTTTAAGCATATCTAACACTATAAAGGATGTTCCTAAAACCACCAACCTAAACATAGCTAAGCTACTCTGTACCGGTAGCTATAATTTATATTCTCGATTCACTTGGGTTTCGTCTATCCGTCTATAGTGTTTTAATCCCTAACATTTTTGAATTATCAGCAAATGACAAACAACAGCCTTTTGAACTTCGTAATTTATATATCAGGAAAAATGAATATATAATTTAACATTTATATAACAATTAATGTACAAGTTTAACGTTGATCTGTCAAATTTTTTTAACACAAAAATGAAAAATCAAGCTTGGTGAGATTATTCGTTATAATTATAAAATCCAATGTTAACTTTCAAACCCCGTCCCCCTCATTTTTTCCATCCCGTAATATAACCTCACAAAAAAAATGTATAAAATCTGTAAACGATTAGGCTGGACGATTTTTGATCGTCCGATAAAACCGACAAAACTACCGTGAACGCTCGCCAGGCCTTATTTGGTGACGGGCGACCCATGGACACTCTCCCACGACCATCGGCGCCAATTGGGCCAAATTAGACGTGATACATCAACCAATCAAGTGGTTTAGTCATCGAACCCCCGACAGGCGACAGGCGACTGAGGCGACAGGCGACAGTAGTCACAGATACAAGACACTACGTTCTACGTTATGTTACGATTACGAAGGTTACGAATAGGGAAAACATTATTACTGCAGTACTGAGGTTCCAAAACATAATTTTTACATGGGTCGTTTAAAAATATATTTTTCAGTGGAGAGAACATTTAGAAATAAATATTCTGTACGAAACGTAATTCTAATTATTAGCCCTTAGAAAAATGTCTGCATCAGTGCACGCAAATTAAAGTGTCAATAAAATAGGCAAGCTTGTATAGCTTCGTCTATACCTGTATAGAAATATACATAAAAGTGAAGTTACTACAATAGCATACTCTACCATCATAATGTTTAATAATACACTTTCAACTGAGGCACTATTTCAGTTGCAGCACATGCTAAACAGATTACAGTACAATTGTTAGCAATTATACTTTAATACCCAAGTTGCGTCATTGTGTGGAAATACGTCCAAATGCAAAATATATAAAATCATTTAAAAATTACAAGTTTGGGATAAATATCGCTCAGTTTAAATATATTTATTGAGTGTCAATTAAACTTATTTTAATGTTTGAATGTTGTCAATTATTATTCAACTTTTGTTTTCG
This sequence comes from Allygus modestus, assembly GCA_963675035.1. Taxonomy (NCBI): domain Eukaryota; kingdom Metazoa; phylum Arthropoda; class Insecta; order Hemiptera; family Cicadellidae; genus Allygus; species Allygus modestus. The sequence goes on from OY776115.1 coordinate 113,347,896, forward strand.
AATAAAAACCTATTAACTTCTATGGAGCTATCACAGTAAAAAATCAAATTTCAGGAAATCTAGTGGCAGCTTAGAGTGGGAAATTCGCAGTAAAATGTATATTCAAAAGTAGGTGTCAAAATATGTTTATAACAAAAATATTATCAACTGAAGTTTTAAAATTTTATAGAATTGAATTTTTACTGAGTATTACTATGGTTTGAAAAATATTTCAATTAAATTGGGAACTTACCCTTCTATTCTCGGCGGGGCGTCTGGTGGTGGTATCCGCCTGAGGGGATGAGGAGGGCGCGGCGACGGCACCGCCGGTGACCATGGTGACGACACTCACGACAACCTAATAACACGACGGTCACACGCTGACTGGCGCCGTGGGGTGGGGGCAGTCTCGTGGCCAGCCGCCCCTCCACCGCTGGGCGGTGGTGGGGGGTCGCGCGCGCGCCTCGTGCCCCCTCCCCTCCACCTGCCCACGCGACACGTTGAAATCACGGTTATTCATATCCGCCGGAATTTACCCCGAGGCTGGTATCGGGAAATTGTTTAAATTACCTCCATTGATATATGGAGAGTAAATTTTTTTCGACTTTTCCACTTAAAAAGAAGGGAGTTTCTGACTCATCTATGATAAGACGCATCCGTCCTCCTGTCCAAGTATTCATTTGCGTCTCATTACAAGGAATCAAAATACTTAGTCATTTCAGTGAGCAGAATTTGTATTCATAAACCTTTATCCCACGACAAGTATTATTTGTAACTGTATCAACATTCCTCTGCCCACTGGAGTCACTCGTTGTTTTTGTATTTTTAATCCCCCCCTTACGGATACAGGACTTACACATCAACGTCTTTGGAGACACTGCTAAAAACAATAAATTTTCTGTAACTGGAGGCATCAACCCTTTATTAAAAATATAATAATAGTGTCTCTTTATTCTGATTCAAGTTTGCTGTTTACTTTTTTCTCTGAGTGGTTTCCCTGTCTGGAGTATTGGTAAATACTGTACGTTAAATTGACGTTTCATAGTTATATGCACAGTGATGAGTGACAAGGAAACAAATCTATAAAACGGTATATAAACTAATTCCTCAGAGGGGGCTCCAGTCTCGAAGCGATTCCTCCGTTTCCTCCTGCTTCTCCCATAAGGCCAATGTTAATTTTCAAAGCCCGCCGACCCAACAGCTCTCAGCGTCATCGTTGATTTATAGCTAGTTTTAAAAAACAAAATATATTGTAGAGCGATTTCAGTGGAAAAAATGTCGATATCATAAATAATAATCGTTTTATTCAATTTCAAAATGTTTACGTTTTCGTACGGGTGAACTACTTGATGTATCGAAATTCCGCTCACTCAATAGCTAGTTATTTGTTTGCTCCTTATAATGAACCATAAATAATCGATTTCGGATCATCAGTTATTTAGATAGTTAGCACTTACCTTTTGGGAGAAGCAGGTAAAAACTCCAAATGTGTCGTGGCTGGAGCCCACTCTTAAATACGTTTATACGGTTAAAGACTGACAATTGAGTGTTTAGAAAAGAAGGTTGTTTACTTCGCGAAAGGCCAAAAACAAAGAATAGAATGTAGACGATGTAGAAGCTGGCACTTATCCCTTCACCCTTCACCAGCCCCAAAACCACCCCCAAGTCGCACTTCCCCTCTTAGCCGCGCTTCAATAGGCTATTTAAACTTTTGTTGTAAAACATTCCACCGAAATGTGGATAGCCAGAACCTCAGAACCCTTCGCATCCCCGACGCCCGTCGGCCGCACCTGGCCAACCGCCTGCTCTGTCTTCCAAACAAACTAAAGCCTTTCATTGTGCTGCCGCTGCCTCTAGAATATAACTTTCCCGTTAAACAAATATAGGACTATGTAGGTTTTTAGTGGAGAGAGATTTCTCTCATTGTACTGTATGAGGCCCTAGCTCACTTGTGGACACAGAAATGGTTTATGTATGGTTATGGTGCGTCTTTGTGAGCGTGATAAATGTAACATGTGTTTTTGAAGTGTTGGGCCCTCCTATGAGTGGTGAACGATTTGTTATGAGTGATGATGAGGATTTAGTAGCCTCGAAACCGTCGGCAAAACAGGAAAAGAAAGGATCACTGACGGAAAATATGGTAACATAAGCTATTTTTTATAGACTTCTTACTTAAAAAAACAGATTTTCTACTTTTATTTAAGACCTATAATTTTGTGTGTACATGGACGGATTTTAGTGGGTTCCGAATTACAATATCCGAATCACGATTTATTATCGATGAAGCTAGACATTATGAATTGGTGATTGATTGACTGATCTTAATACGTTCTATGATTGGAAAGTTCTCTCGGATTTCTGACTTCGTGCTAGCACCTCGTAGTTCCTCACAATAGCTACTCAATACAATACAATACAATACAATAGTTACTCACAGGAACCTAAAACACTAAAGAATCTATAATTATACAGGGTGTTTCCTTTCAAACGCAACTGAGGATTTTGAAGTAAAAACTGCAGATATTTAACAAAACTTAAATCGGTTTGATTTATTTTGGCGTTTTATAAAACTGATTCCTATAACTCCATGATTAAAAACATAATTAGTGCTATGTGCTCAAACACTCCACCTTAATAAGTTATGTAACAGTCCACGCTTTTAAACAAAATTTAAAAATCATAATTTTTCCTTTTAATGGAAAAAGGACAAAACACCAGCAAATAACATAGATAACATTTAACAAATCAGCTGATGGAGGAAGAAGTAAAGGAAATAGTGTTGCCACCTCAAGAACCTGTAGTGATCTTAAAACAGTGACTTTTGGTACTTGTAAATTGGGTTGCGTTTTTAAAGAAACGCCCTGTATTTAAAAATCTGAAGAATTTAAAATTTTGATTTTGAGGTATAATTTAAGAGGGGGCTCCAGCCACTAAAAAATAATAGTTTCTACCTGTTTCTCCCATAGGGTCAATGTTAAAATTACCCTGACCAAATCGTTAAGTTGTGGATCATTTTAAAGAGAAAAGAACATCAAGCAAAGTCCGTGAGCAGAATTTCAATATCACAATAGTTAACTAAACAATTTAAACGTAAATATTAAACACTTTTGAATTTTATTGAACGATAATTATTTGTAATATCGGAATTTTAATAATTGAAATCGCTAGGTACTTTGTTGCTCTTTAAAATGAGTCATAAATCAACGATATCAGACAATTCGTTGAGGAGCGTCGGACGTTGAACTTACGGGGGAAGCAGATAACGCGCCAAATGTTTCGTGCCCTCAGCCCACTCTTAAGCTATACCATTTTGGAATACCCTCATCAACTATCATGCTCGATATGTCCAAACCCTACCCGCTCATGTATATTTTCTATACTCTACCACGTTATCTTTCGGATGTAGACTTATCAGTGGTAACGGACCTACAACAATTTTTTCGCCCTCCATGCCCTTCCATCCTATATCCGCCACTACTTCCTGATCCATCCCTGGACCGTTATCTATCGTTGCATCTGCCGCGCCACAGGAAGCCTTAACAGTACCTCGGTGGCGCCATATGCTCTCGCCCTTACAGGCGCAATGTTTCGCCAAAGGGCGTAATTCTACCTGGAGCCTAAGATGGAATCGGCAGGAAACACCTGACCTGTGAGGATGAGAGTGTTTCTTTGCACCGTACGATTTTTTACCTTCCGACCCCTGGGAGCGGCGCCCCTAATTTCTAGCCCCGGATGTAACGGTATTGTTTTTGTCCGTCACTTTCTCTGTTCGCTTTTTCGGCAGTTTGAAACTTTTTTCTTAAATCCACGGCAATGGCAACATTCTCGGTTGAATAAGGGCTGCCCAGTGGAGTAGAGAATTATATCACCTAAACCAGTCTGACAGGAAATGTATATTAATGATAACATTCTAAAAGACAAAGATTTAAGTTTATCTTGATGGGGAATACTGTATAAAGATATTTTACCAAAGCAAAGAAGTAAATAAGTTTATAATATAATATGTTAGATCCAGTTTAATTATTTTAAATATATTTTTTAAATATCATTGACTTTCAATGCCACTTTTGACTCCCAAACTTCCAAAACTAATGGTAGTACGTATACAGAGGCCAGTCACCACAAAACAAAGGGTTTTGCGGAAACTAATTAACACACTGGATTTCATTCATTATTTGGGAAAACTCAAACAAACCCAAATATTATTATTATTATTACAAACCCCTATTATTTGGGTGGCTCATACAAACACACTGCTTGAATTAGGCGGTCTGTTATTATTTGGATAATCGGTAAGGAAATCCTGCAAAAAATAGATCGAATCTCAAAAAAAGAAAAAAAATTAGAAATGGTAAATAAGAGAAAAGTATAACCTCTATTCGCGTGTAACTTCCAGAGAACACAGAAAAAATATTTCGTAGGATTCGCTGGTAACTTTATAATACCATATGATACAGACTATCGAAGCGTTATTTGCATTTAAAGTTTGTCCTGAATTGACTGAATGTTTTCTAGATCCCCGTAAAGAACATGGGAGACCTGCCAGTTTTTCTCCCTTTTTTTAGGCGATGATGTATAAACATTCTTGTTATATTAGCTTAATAAGTTAACTTGTAACTCTGATTGAAGCAGGTAGCTAATTTCAACCCTCGTAATTTAATGATTCCATTCGTCATTGATCTTCACATTTTTCCCACTCCCTGAGGGACTGAGATCTCAATTTCCACACCTCGTTCAGTTGAAATTGTCTTTCAAAACTGTACTTTTCTTGAGGACAGTTCTAATCCCACCCCCACCTGTCGGCGCCAGTTGTGTGCGTCTGGAGCACATTCTAAATCTGTCGAAGCTTTCTCGATTTCCGAGAAACAAGGGTAACGGTGAACACATTGCTGCCCCATTAGCCAATTCACCCCTTAGTCACTTCCGTGTCGGAAATCCCCTGGTTCCGTCCGGTGGTGGTCACTGAAGGTCATCACAGTCAACATCGCCGGTAGCGGCCCTGGAAATAGTCGGGAGTCAGAAATGGCTTCTAGTGGCCAAAGGGGCGGACTCAAAAAGTCAACAGGTAACGGAATCTAGGCTAAAGCAACTTAACGGTTATTACAGGTAGATGGTTAAGATCATTTTGACTGTAAATATTTGTAAGGCGGCGGTCCAGTCTGGTGGGACTTTATTAATGAATTTCCTACGGAAAGAGAACTATTAGCATGACCCACACGGTGAAACTTAAGCCCGGGATCACCATAGAAGTTCCTAACGTAAACCCCAGAACACGTTTTGGGGGGTCGTTCAAAATTATATACATATATATATATATATATATATATATATATATATATATATATTTGTGTGTGTGTTTGCACTCTAGCGGTTGCATTTTTTGTCCGATTTACTTAAAAATTGGTAGGGACGTTCCTTTCAATAATCAGTTCGAGAAGTTCGTTGGGCAAAACAATAGGAAATCTCTAAACCCCTTTTTTGGGGATTGATCTTTAAAACTTTGGGTTTTTGGGCCCAAAAAGGTTCAGAAAAGCCCCGGATGTAAAATGAATGCATATAAAAAGATGGGAATTAGTGAGGCGAAACTTTTAAGTCCTCTCCCGTCCTTCTAGCATAACTATTTACTAACTTATTGAAGAAAATGTGTATTGACCCAACACAGTACGTTGTCTTATGGGGGTTTTACATTAGAAAAGCCTGTTATTCATTTTTTTGGTGTACTTTTATCATCCCCAGCAACCTCACGCCTACTTTCAAGCCTGACTGGACCTTCTCCTAAGCTTACAATCGCAAAATTGTATTCCCAGCACTGCAGGTAAATGAAAACAGGAGCATCAGAACAGTCTAAAAATCAATGTTTTCAGCTTTCAATAAAAATTGGAATAAAGGTATGTTTTACACTGATTTTGAGTTTTAAAAGTTATTTATGTGGAAATTCACTTCCCTCACGTCAGCGTGCTGCGTGCGAACTCGTTTTTAATTCTAGCTTTTCAAAATGTATACTCTTTTTTCGTAAAGCAGGCTTTATAAGAGGGGTTTCCAGTCACTTGCTTCTCCCATAAGACCAATGTTATCTTTTAAATTTCGCCCCTTCTCAACGTTTTATCCGAAATCGTTTATTTATGGTTAATTTTATAAAACAAATCTATCAATTTCAGGCAGCTTAATTTTGATATCACAAATAATAATCTTTCAATACAATTCCAAAATATTCAATACTATATAGCTGCCATTGTAACCGGTTTCACCCGGTAATAAAACCTGTGTGTGCTGCATTCTGTGGTTAACCCGTGGAACTAGTACAAATCATGATCAACAGTTTGAATTTTCATCAGAGTGAATTTCCATAAGAATAACATTGGATTGGAACTTTGACCCCCGTGGGGCGGAGCCTTTTGGGAATTTCTTAAAATCCTTTCTTAGCGATTACCTGCGTCATGGAAAGAGTATATTTGTCATATTTCGTGGTTGTAGGTGTAGAGGTTTGGCCTGGGGATTGATCGGTTTTTGAATGTCCATAATAATAACACAGGGTTGGTAATTTTAAAGTCCCGTGGGGCGGAGCTCCTTGGAAATTCTTTAAATCCTTTCTTAGCGGTTACCTATGTTATGGAAAGAGTATACATATCAAATTAGGTGATGGCCTGCGGTATGATCGGTTTTCGTATTTATAGACATATAATAGAATATTTGCTAGTTTTGTTGTGGGTTAATTATTTTATGTACTATATCGAAATTCTTCTTACTGAGATTGGTAGGTTTTGGTTTTCATCTTTAAAATTAGCCACCAACAATCATGGATATTATGTAATGAAGAGGCAGAATTTTAAAGTTGGTTTTTTATCAGAAGGGGTTAAAAACTCCAAATATTTTGTGACTGGAGCCCTCTCTTCCCAGTGATACAATTACCAATAAAACTGCTAAAACAAAATAAGATGGAGCGGATCTTTGACCGCATAAATTTGTAATAGAAACCAGGTAGTAGCCCGCAGAAGCCCAGTGGGCCACTTGTTCGACACGTTAGAGGTTAGTTTGTGGGTAACCCAAAACCAGAGCGCCTAAGAGAAAGGGGGAGACACCTGCGTAAGCCGGTAGTCAACAGCGCGAAGATACGAAGAGAAAGGGGGAGACACCTGCGTAAGCCGGTAGTCAACAGCGCGAAGATACGAAGAGAAAGGGGGAGACACCTGCGTAAGCCGGTAGTCAACCGCGCGAAGATACGAAGAGAGAGCAACAACCTGGAAAGCGCTTCCTCAAGTAATCTTTTGAATTTATGAGCCAGTATGCAAATAAAATCAAGCATTTATTGCATAAATGAACACATTGATTAATTAAATTGCTTTAAGTGACCATAATGAGGCTTTTAGGCACGAGTTCTTCTTTAAATGGGGCCTTGAAAAAGTTATTTTACCTTACTATAAAATTATTAATTAAATGCTAGTTTAATAAAAGTTAATGTTTTTTTTTTATAATAATGTAATTCGTAATAATTTGTCATAATTTCAATTTGCTGGTCATACAGTTTCAAAGAAAGTATTCTGAGCTTTACAATTTATTTGTTAATAAAACATATTTTAGAAAAATCCCTCCGGGTTGATACTGTATGTTAAGAAATATTTTGGATGTAAACAAGAAAATGCTGAAATTATGTAAAAGTCGTGCTCTTATGTATTATAAAATTATATACAGATCTCTATAAATTAAAATCTTAAGAGAAATTCCATGTATACCAGGTAAAACCCAAAATGCGTTCAAATTACTTGATTTCTAAGAGTAAATTCCACAGCTTAAAAATACAAAATGTTGATTCTACAGTAACTCGAACGTAACCTAACGCCTCGAGTACTGACGCAGACCAGTGATATCGTTGATGATAGCCCCGCCGGTCTGGGGGTGATAAGCATGACCTTGAGCAGCGCCTGGGTCACCGCGTGTAGTCGCTATCACCAGTGATAACAGCTGAACGTGCGCGTCTCCATACCACCGTGGCTTGGCGCACTGCCTTAGCGCCATTAGCGCTGTAATTTATGCCTCGATGTGAGCGGTTTACTGCATGGCTTGTTGTGTTAAGAGGGGGCTCCCGCCACGACACATTTCGAGTTTCTACCCCCTTCTCCCATAGGCCAATGTTAACTTTCAAAGCCCGTTCCTCCTCAACAGTTTATCGGGAACGTTGATTTATGTTTCATTGTAAAGAGAAAAAATGCAAACAGCGGTTTCAGTAAGCAGAATATTTATATCACAAATGTTGCGCCCAAAAAAAATCTTAAATATTGAATATTTTGGCATATTAATTAATTATTATTATTTGTAATATTGACATTTTTCTAAATTAAATAACCAAGTATTTTTTGGCTGTTTAAAATTAGCCTTTCGTCAACAACATCATGCGTTAAAGAGGGACTAAAAGTTTACATCTGCCTTAAGGGCAAACAGATAGAAACGCCATATGTTTCTTGGCTGGAGCCCCCTCTTAGCAAGCCTCGAGGAGTTTGCTAAATGAGTGCCTTAGCATTTTTATACATAGGTCATAACATTTTTGATTGAAGGATTAGGGGACTGTGTTCAGCTTAAATTCACGTTAAAAATTAAAATATGATCTTTGACGCTATTTTCTTAGGTTAAAAACAAGAATTTTATGGAACCTCACGTCACAAGCGTCACAACTACAATTCGATTACCGGTTGTTTTTTATTATTAGTTAAACGATCGACCGCTTTCTTAATTTTAAAAGTTCATGTTTATTTATAAGGTTTAGGGAGAGAACTTGTGGGGTTTATGATCAGAATGGCAGATTGAAAATTACTCGTTTTAGGGGAACAATGAACACTGTAATGCCGGTGTCTCGAAAATTGTCTTTGACTTTATATGTGTGAATTATGAATAACTATTATTTACAGAACTTCCATAATATCATATCCCTTTTGTCTGGAATATTTAATATATTTTCTTTACAGATTGCATGTAATTGATATCTTCCAACCATAAATTCTTGGATTTCAAAATTGTTCGTTTGGCTGGAGCATCGACTAAGCATAATGACACTTCTGAACTTGCTAACTGTTCCCATTATTTATGGACGAATACAATTTAAACAAGTATATGAGTAAAAACAATTCAATCTTTATGTTCATTGCTATTTTTCTATATACTACTGGCAAATACAACCTTCAACTTGCTACTGTGAACTAAAATAGAATAGAATAATTTATTACTAGTCGACACGTGCGGAATTCCGCACTGCGAACCAAATCTTGTCAGCAGATCAGATGTTCTTTTGTTTACATTTTCGTTCCTGTCAAAACAAACTATTCCCTTTATTTATCTTTCATTTTATTCAAAATTCAGAGAAGCAGTACATTTCCAGCCCGTGGATCTATTTTTCGTCATTAACCGGCACGATAAGCTTTAAAATGAGGGGTAAATCATGGAATTTGATAAAGGAATAAGCAAGATCTCGCGGACTGACAGAAACGCAGGCTAGAGAAATAATGTATAAGATCATTAAACATTTAAATGTAAGTACCTGGGGGGCCGAGTTTTGCTCGGGGAAAGGCCACTCAGTTTCTTTAGATGACCTGGAGTAATATTTCACCATTTCCCCCTACTGATAATCAGATGTTTATAACTTATTTGCCTCTTTTCTACATTTTTAAGGTCACTCCAGTTGTTATTTATAGCTCAATGTCCCTTTGATTTATTTTACTACTCTATATATGTAATCTTCACTCAAATCTTTTAATCTCTGCTCTCAGGAAACCACAATACATGTTAATAATCATAAACAACATTTAAGTATTACTTTGACAGTTCCCTGGTTGATTATTATGAACAGCTGTTACAATTCTTTTGTTTTGATTTTTAACTCCATAAGCGCAATGTTAATTTTTTAACTTTTCAATTTGGTTTTTTAACATTATTTAATTTTGACTGGGGATGAGACCTGTCTAGAACATGTTTTTATACCATAACTTACTTATTTCCAAAATTTGAAGGAAATCCTTGGAGCCGTTTTCGAAATAATTGTCAACCAACCAACCAACCAACCAACCAACCAAGCAACCAACCAACCAAACAATCAAGCAAACATTGCTCATATAAGAGTATAGGATAGACAGTGTCAAAGATTCTTAGGCCTAAAATGGTTGATGAGCTCCTGGCCTCATCATTATGAACATACCATCTTATCATCAAAAGACATATCTAAAAACTCACTTACATTATACTCGTACAGCAGGTGTTCTGCCAGCCAGTCATGAAAATATTTGCAAATCTTTTATCATTAGTGAATTTCCTTTGGAAAGTGAACTATTAGCATGACCCGCACGGTGAAACTTAAGCCCGGGACCACCGTAGAAGTTCCTAACATGACCCCCTGAACACGTTTTGGGGGTTCGTTCAAAATTGTATATATATATATACAATTATATATATATATATATACAATTATATATATATATATATACAATTATATATATATATATATATATATATATATATATATATATATGTGTGTGTGTGTGTGTGTTTGCACTCTGGCGATCGCATTTTTTGTCCGATTTACTTCAAATTTGGTAGGGACGTTCCTTTCTGTGATCAGTTGGACAAGTTCGTTGGGCAAAACAATCGGAAAACTCTAAACCCCTTTTTTGGGGATTAATCTTTAACATTTCGAGTTTTTGGGCCCAAAATGGGTCAGAGAAGCTCCAGATGTAAAATCAATGGATGTAAAAAGACGGGAATTAGAGAGGCAAAAGTTTTAAGCCCTCTCTCGTAATTCTAGCATAAATATTTACCGAGTTATTAAAGAAAATGTGTATAGAATAAACACAGTACGTTGTCTTATGGGGGTTTTACACTAGAAAAGCCTGTTATTCCTTTGTTAGAGTACTTTTATCGTCCCCAGCAACCTCACGCCTACTTTCAAGCCTGTCTGGACCTTCTCCAAACCTTATAATGCGCAAAATTGTAATCCCAGCTTTGCAAGTAAATGAAACCAGGAGTATCAGAACAGCCAAAAAAATCAATGTTTTCAGATTTCAATAAAAATTAGACAAATGTATGTTTTTACACTGATTTTGAGTTTCAAAAGTTTTTTATGTGGAAATTCACTTCCCTCACGTCAGCGTGCTGCGTGCGAACTCGTTTTTAGCGAATTTCCCCTATAGGGAAGAAGCTATTACCGTATTCGGCATGGTAAGACCTAGGCCCGGGACCATGATAACTTTTCGTTTTGAGGTCCCCAGACCCCAAAAACACCATTCGTTCGAAACTGTATATATATATATATATATATATATATATATATATATATATATAAATCTAAATCTTTCCTCAATAAAAGAACGACAAATGCACAACCAACCACAGATTTCCTTACTACATTGATGACTTTTATTCTTACGTGTAACTGTTTTCGGTTTGAGGATAAACACTACCTTCAACAGCGTGGAACTGCGATGGGCACTAGAATGGCTCCCTCATATGCTAACTTGTTTATGACAAAACTTGAAAATGACTTCCTCAATACTCAACTCCTGAAACCTCTTTGTTGGATGCGTTTTATAGATGATATTTTTATGATATGGACAACCGGTACTGAAAAACTTAACAACTTTTTAGAATCACTAAACTCATTCAACAACCTTAAATTTACATGGTCCATATCATCAGAATCCGCCACATTCTTGGACATTGACGTTTTTATTGTGAACAACATAATTAAACACAAAATTAATATAAAACCAACCAACACTTTTCAATATTTACATTACAGTAGCTGCCACCCACTTTATGTTAAGAAATCAATTCCAAAAAGTCTAGCAACAAGAGCTCAACGACTATGCAGCGAAGACAGGGATGTAACTGAATACAAGATGAAAATAAAAAATGCTTTATTAGAAAGAGGGTACCCTGAACAACTGTTGAAAGAAAAAATTGAAACACAGAATCAACAAGGTGCTTCAACTGTGTTTGACAATGACGTCCCTAAACTCATAACCCAGTTTCATCCTGGACTTCACAAAATTAACAATATTATAAAGATTGCCTTTGGCATTCTACAGTCTTCACCTCTGACAAACAATATCTTTAAATGTCCACCTAGAGTTGTCTTTAAAAGACCGCCTACTCTTAAAGATATAATTTCTAAACCAAAACTTCCCATGACAGAGCAAACAAGTGGAAAAGTCGCCGGATCGGATCCCTGCAAGAAACCCCGATGTCTTGTATGCAAACAAATTGAAGAATCGTCAACCTTTAGTAGCAGCTCAACATCAAAAATATACAAAATACCAGGCAATTTATCCTGTGACTCAAAAAATATTGTATACCAAATAAAATGTAAGAAATGCCCTAAAGATTATATTGGCTCTACAACAAACACACTAAGAGTAAGAATGACGGGTCACCGGTTTGCATACAAGCATCAGGATGAGACCAAACCCCTAGTGACACACGGAAAGAAACACGCTGACAGTTTCGAAAATACATATCAAGTCAAGCCAATTAGACAAATCACCAAAAAGTTCAGTGTGTCGTCACTTAGAAGTCTCGAACAGGCATGCCAACTAGTGACCGAATCAAAGTGCCCAAAAGGCCTAAACATTCGTTAAACATAAAGAAGTCACACAAAGCTCTAATTGTTTAATATATATAGATGTGCATATTTACTGTTTTAAAAACATATGATTTCTGATAAGATTTACAACACATGATACTCAGTTAGTTGTTATCAAATATGTAGGTTATTTAATTTTGTATCGAGTTCTGAAGATGGTGTAAACCGAAATATAAACTGTTTTGTAGATAATTTTGCTTTTATGTGATTTTATATATATATATATATGTGTGTGTGTGTCCGTGAGCACGATAACTCTCGTACAAATTATCCGATTTTGATGAAATTTGGTATAAACGTGTAAAGCAACATTTATGACTTAAAGTTCGAAAACCAGCCAGATCGCTCTATCCAAAGGGGTATTTGGGGGGGTTTTGTACCCCAAAAATGGGTTTTTCGAATTTTTTACATATAATTTTGGAAATAGTCAAATTTTAGTTTTTACCATTGGATTCAGCTTAAAAAAACACACAATTTGGTATTTTGATCATTTCTCTACGTCAATTGGTTACCAAGATATTGAAAGTGCTAAACACAGTACGTTGCCTAATGTTATTCTTATGGAGGAAAATAAAAATTTTATATCTCGCTTATTTATGAACGTATACTGACGAAACTTGGTATACGACTTCATCTGGTTGTGGGCCATTGATATTTGCTCAAAAAAACAATTTTTTACCAATGGCTCCCGTGGCAGCAAACCTGCGTACTCAGCGTACCCCATGTTATTGTTATGGAGAATAAGTAACGTGTTATCTCCCTTCATTATGAAAATAAATTAATGAAATTTGGTATATGGCTTTACCTACATGAGTTATATTGATATTTGTATAAAACCCCATTTGTTGTGCTCCTTGCTTCAGCAAACCTGCATACTCAGCCGCCATGTTATTCTTATGGAGAATAATTAAAATGTCATAAATCGTTTATTTATGAATGTATATTGATGAAACTTGGTATGTGGCTTTATGTGGAATTAATATACATATATATGCATTGGAAATTCGCTGAGTACGCAGGTTTACTGCTACGGGGGTATTTTTCGTTACAAGCGGCAGTTTGTTAAACAGTTTGAACACACACTACCTTAACCCATACGTTTACTTAATCCAAAACGTTCAATGGACATTTTTTGGTTAGATCTCGTAAAATGTGATGGTCTTGATTTGAGAATATAAGCTTGTGTATAATTCTGTAAGCGAAATTTTAAAGTCAAAATTGTGGGAGTTTGGCAAATCGCAGGATGATGGGAGACGCGGCTTAAATTAAAGGTCTTCATCCCCAGGGACTCGGGAAAATATCAGTTTTTCTAAAAAGTTACCAGCAAACGAGAAATAACGAAACACATCGACCGTAAGAAAAGCATGGAGTTTAAAAACGTCTGCTTTGTTTACATTAAATCATGTGTTCCTACTTATATTTTTTTATTTTCCTCAGCATGTAAATAGTAAAAAAATCAGATGAGGCCTAGTATTAGAAAAAGGTTAGGGGCTATGGCCGCTTCAAGCCACTAGTGTTGAGCTTATATACATTTTTTAATTTAAACTAGGCTTACAAATAAACAAACTACAACAACTGTTGTCTCCCCCAGAGGTCACGTGGTACGTAACGTGGGCGTTTCTTATAATCCGCGCCTGTTGATACGCTAACGACCTGGTCGTCTTATCAGCTGACGCACAGACCAGGCGGCTTTTTGATAACACCTTCTCCTGTTTGTGGCTGCGATCCACCGGGAAGCCACCTTTGCACTAACAAAAGCTGATATCAGCTGATACGTGTGACGTAGTGTTGTGGACGATTTCAAGTCCAAACCATTCGCAAGGTTAGGTTTTACCCATTGGAGCTAAAATGAGTTCGGATTCAGGACCGTGAGAAAAGCGAATTCTCGTATCTATAAACAAAAAACAAACACGGTGTTGAAACATCTATTGTACCAACTGTAATGGGGCATTGGAACACAATTTATTGTTTGGTTGTTCTGATGCTCATTGTTCTATTTATTTTCAATGCTGGGATTGCCATCTTACGTATTATAAGGTTAGTTGGGTGTCCAGTTAGGATCAAAAGTTATATGGAGGTTACAGGGAATCATAAAACTAAGCCAAAATATGAAAAACATGCTTTTCTAACATAAAATACCCATAAGGCAACGCATTGTGTTTAGTAAGTTTAGATTTTCTTTAGTATCTTGTAAGTGAATTTCCTATGGAAAGTGAACTATTAGCATGTCCCGCACGGTGAAACTTAAGGCCGGGACCACCATAGAAGTTCCTAACGTGACCCCCTGAACACGTTTTGGGGGGTCGTTCAAATTTGTGTGTGTGTGTGTGTGTGTGTGTGTGTGTGTGTATGTGTGTGTGTGTGTGTGTGTGTGTCAGAAAACTCTAAACCCCTTTTTTGGGGAATTTGCTTTAAAATTTCGAGTTTTTGGGCCCAAAAAGGGTCAGAAAATTCCCGGACGTAACATTAATGCATTTATTAAGATGGGAATTAGTGAAGCAAAAGTTTTAAGCCTCTCTCGTCATTCTAGCATAAATATTTACCGAATTATTAAAGGAAATGTATATCGCCTAAACACAGTACATTGTCTTATGAGGTTTTTACATTAGAAAAACATGTTATTCATTTGTTGGTGTATTTGTATCATCCCCAGCAACCCCACGCCTACTTTCAAGCCTGACTGGACCTTTTCCTAACCTTATAAAGCGCAACATTGTATTCCTAGCATTGCAGGTAAATGAAACCAGGAGCATCAGAACAGCCAAAAATCAATGTTTTCAAATGTCTATAAAATTGGAATAAATGTATGTTTCGACACTTTTGAGTTTTATATGTTTTGTTTGTGGAAATTCACTTCCCTCACGTCAGCGTGCTGCATGCGAACTAGTTAAATATTTGTACTATTATCATGAAAAGAGGGCTTATCAACATTAACATTGTTGACTCTATACGTCTCATCGGTTTATATACATTGATTTTATATCAGGGGATTTTTGACTTTTTGTGTGTCCAACAACGCCAAATTGTAATAGATATTATTTTAAGTGACCCCCAAAGAGTGTTTAGTGGTTCAAGTTAAACTTCTATGGTGGTACAGGGCTTGAGTTTTATCATTTGGGTAATTTTAAAAGCTTACTTTTACATTAGCAGTTTGCTATTGAGGCAGTGGGTTTTGCAGTAGATCGACGTTAATCAATTTCCCTAACAATGTCACTTATTGCCAGAGTAAACCATGTCCTTTATTCAATTCATATCGGAACCTGGTTTCTAATTTTATTTCCCTGACAGTATCTGGCATGTTTTCGATTTTATCCGTCAGTATAGTTTTACTACTACATTAATGTATGTAAACTAACGTAACATACCAAATTAAACTCATTAGCTTTTACTAAATTATTCATTATTCAACTGAATAATGTGAAACCCCCTAATTAATTCCATAAAAACCTTGCGTTTTACATTACAGTTTTGCGATAAATCTTGTAAAATGGAATAAATTGGGTTTAAACAAATATTTTTTGTATTTTTAGACCATGATTTTTATATCTATGATGATTGATTTGTGTAAAAACTTAAATATTAATCCAAATATATCCAAATTAGGGGCTATACAAGATTATGTATTTCTTTAGCAAAATAAATATTTCCAATAGACCTTCTAGATCCAGATTACGGTGAATAAAGTATCAAAACTTTTAAAAACTGGTTTTCCGCTTATTTTAATTTAGGAATGTCAATCTGAAGCCTGAATGAGTATTTTTCAAAATGTAGATTAAGACCAAAGCAAGCAACCAACCAGGTTTAGAGCTTTTCCAAAGGCGGATAAAGATATTAGTCTCCAGGACACCAATGTTTGAATTTTGAATTGACCAAAGTAAACCATAGTGGCGCAGTGACAGGGACCACATACCGCGGGGTGCTATGGTCTCCAGTGGTGGCCCAGGACAATTAGGTCATCAGGCATTGTGTTGCGGCAGCTGCGGGTCCTGCCGCAGGACACCCAGGACTCTCGCAGGACCTCACGGCGTGAGCGCGTGACTCGGAATATATCTGATCCTCCACCCGCACTGGCTGTGAATACTTCAGGCCCGTTTGGTAAAGAGGGGGCTCCAGTCACGAAACATTTTGCGTCTCTGTTGTACCTGCTTCTCCCATAAGGTCCAACGGATTATTCAAAATCGTTGGTTCGTGGCTCATATTAAAGAGAAAATACCCCCGTTGCAGCAAACCTTCATACTCAGCGAATTTCAAATGTTACTTCACGAAGTCATAAAGCCACTTACCAACTTTAATCAAAGCATATTAATAAATAAGTGAGAAATGACATTTTATCTATTCCCCATAAGAAAAACATTAGGACTGAGTGTTAAGGTTTGCTGCTTCAAGGACCACAAAATCTGGTATTTAGGCAAATACCAATGGATCACCTCCAGATGAAGCAACATACCAAACAAATTTATGTTCATAAACAAGCAAGATATCACATGTTTATTATTCTCCATAAGAATAACATTGTAGCTGCTGAGTACGCAGGTTTGCTGCCGTGGGGACCACAAAAAATGGATTTTGTATGAAAATAGCATTAAAACCCAACCATATAAAGCCACATACAAAGTTTCATTAATATATGTTCATTAATACGCGAGATATACAATTTTACTTATTCTCCATAAGATTAACATTGGACAACATACTGTGTTTAGCACTCTCAATATCTTGGTAACCAATTGACTTAGAGCGATGATCAAAATACCAAATTGTTTGTTTTTTTGAGCTGAATTTAATGGTGAAAACCAAAATTTTGTTTTTAAAATAATTATATGTAAAAGGTTCAAAAAAACCATTTTTGGAGTACAAAACCCTCCCCCCAAAACCCCGCTTATAGTAGAGCGACCTGTATGGTTCTCGAACTCATGAAAATAGATGCTGCTTTACACGTTTTTACCAAATTTCATCAAGATCGGACCATTTTTACAAACGTTATCGTGCCTACAGACACACACACACACACAAATATATATATATTATACATATAATATATGAATTTGAACGAATGGTGTTTTTGGCATTTGGGGTACTCAAAACTAAAAGTTATCATGGTCCCGGGTCTAAGTCTTACCATGCCACCTACGGTAATAGCTTCTTCCCTATAGGGGAAATTCGCTAAAAAAACTAGCGATTTCATTGAGCCGAATTTTATTATAGCAAATAATAAAATTCCAAAATATTCAGTATTTACGATTTTACTTTCTCCCCCTATACATAGTATATGGAGAAAGTATTGTTTTCGTCAGAATTTTCGAATTTGAGTTGTTAGTGGAAATATTCGTTTTGGTGCTCCCTGAACCCAAAAAAGTGGTTTTTACGTGATGTCTGTCTGTGTGTGTGTGTGTGTGTGTGTGTGTGTCCGTGTGTGTGTGTGTGTGTGTGTGTGTGTGTCTGTGTGGATGTGTACAGAGCTAGAGCCCTAACCTATGGACCGATTTTGATTAAATTTGGTATGTAGGTACTAATCCACGATATCTCCAGGAGTTTTTTTCATTTTTTTGAATTTTTGATTTTTAAGGGTAATTATCCCCCAAAAACCGCCAAAAAACATGAAAAATCCAAATTTCTCAAAAACGGCTCTAACGATTTTGATTAAACTTTAGTCGTTTGTAGAACTTTAGTTCTCCAACAAAATGACACCACCCGAATTTCTGTAAAAATTCGGGTTCAGAAATTACAGGACTTAAAACATCCAAAATTCAGTTTTTTGGATTTTTCATAAAAAAACATAAATATTAAAAAATATTACTATTCACCATTAAAAAGAGCTCTAAAAACTAAATAATTTAGTATTTTGAATTACTATTCTACGATTGCTGGTTTCGGAGAAAGTTGAAATTTTCATTTAGCGGTAAACGCAGTACGTTGTCCAATGTTATTCTTATGGGGAATACAAAAATTACTATTTCTGTCTTATTTACTGATCAATTTCATTCAAAATTGATATGCTTGTCAATTTAGCATTGACCAACAGAGTTAATTCAAAATATGTTGCCCCTTAATAACCGGAGGGGGGAATAGGGGGCATTTCCCCTCTTAAAACCACGAGTGTAGCAATCGATTCTGCAGTGCCTCCAAAGCGGGGATTTGGGTGGATGTTTAAAAAAAAACTTGTTTACAAGATTTTCTGTACATTCGACCATGTTTTGTATTCTATATTTAGTAAATAATAAACGGTATCAGGAAACTGACACATACTTTCTCCCTTTTAGCCCAACTTTAATGAATAAATGACTTTTTATTTACTAAATATAGAATACAAAACATGGTCGAATGAACAGAAAATCTTGTAAACAAGTTTTTTTAAAAAACATCCACCCAAATCCCTGCTTTGGAGGCACTACAGAATCGATTGCTACACTCGTGGTTTTAAGAGGGGAAATGCCCCCTATTCCCCCCTCCGGTTATTAAGGGGCAACATATTTTGAATTAACTCTGTTGGTCAATGCTAAATTGACAAGCATATCAATTTTGAATGAAATTGATCAGTAAATAAGACAGAAATAGTAATTTTTGTATTCCCCATAAGAATAACATTGGACAACGTACTGCGTTTACCGCTAAATGAAAATTTCAACTTTCTCCGAAACCAGCAATCGTAGAATAGTAATTCAAAATACTAAATTATTTAGTTTTTAGAGCTCTTTTTAATGGTGAATAGTAATATTTTTTAATATTTATGTTTTTTTATGAAAAATCCAAAAAACTGCATTTTGGATGTTTTAAGTCCTGTAATTTCTGAACCCGAATTTTTACAGAAATGCGGGTGGTGTCATTTTGTTGGAGAACTAAAGTTCTACAAACGACTAAAGTTTAATCAAAATAGTTAGAGCCGTTTTTGAGAAATTTGGATTTTTCATGTTTTTTGGCGGTTTTTGGGGGATAATTACCCTTAAAAATCAAAAATTCAAAAAAATGAAAAAACACCTGGAGATATCGTGGATTAGTACCTACATACCAAATTTAATCAAAATCGGTCCATAGGTTAGGACTCTAGCTCTGTACACATCCACACAGACACACACACACACACACACACACACACGGTCACACACACACACACACACACACACACACACACACACACACACACACACACACACACACACACACACACACACACACACACACACACACACACACACACACACACACACACACACACACACACACACACAGACAGACATCACGTAAAAACCACTTTTTTGGGTTCAGGGAGCACCAAAACGAATATTTCCACTAACAACTCAAATTCGAAAATTCTGACGAAAACAATACTTTCTCCATATACTACGTATAAGGGGGAGAAAGTAAAAAGTAATTTATTCATTAAAGTTGGGCTAAAAGGGAGAAAGTATGTGTCAGTTTCCTGATACCGTTTATTTACCATGTGTATTTCTGTTATCAAACTTTTTCTCACTGAAATCTTTGGGTATTTTACTGCTCTATAAAATGAACCATCAATCAACAATGTCGGATAATCCGTCTTGGAGAGTAGGGATTTGATAGTTAACATTGGTCTTATGGAGGAAACGGAAACATCAGGTGTCTAGAGTCCCCTCTTAATATTATTGCTTACGGTAACTATATCTTAACGAGTTTTGATCTTTAACGAGTTAAGAGTTTATTTTTTGATTTATTTGGACTTTACCTATCGCTTCTAGTGTTTAAAACTACACTACGTTTCGGGAGGTAAGGAAACTCCTCCCGTTATCAAGTGAACCCTACTTACATCTAAATATCAAACTCTTACACCTAACTAACCTACATTTTTTTGGATTTTTTTGATTTTTCTTTTACATTCTAATTTACACTAACACAAAGATAACAAAAAATCACTAGAACTAGATAACAAAAAATCCAAACTAGAAGCGATAGGTAAAGTCCAAATAAATCAAAAAATAAATTCAAATCCATCGCTATTATGAGTTTCAAAAATAGAGTTAAGAGTCTTCATCACCGGAAGTTGCCGGACGCCATCTTGGTTTTTTGTTCCATGAGGCTAATGTTAATTTTGTGCCTCCGTTACTCCTCACCTGATCATCACAAACGATTCATTTTGGTGTCAAATTAAAGGTTTCGTCGTTCTCTAGGGAAATACAATAGTCGAATTTGGATTTTCTTACAAATTAATGAGAACATGTACAGTGTTTCAGTTCAAAACTGAACTATTTATCATGAAACTCTGATACCCAAATTAAGAAATTCGACATTGCATTTCCCTAGAGGACGACGAAACCTTTAAATTGACACCAAAATTAATTGTATGTGACGATCAGGTGAGGAGTAATGGAGGCACAAAGTTAACATTGGCCTTATGGAGCAAAACTCAAAGTTGGCGTCCAGCAACTTCCGGTAATGAAGACTCTTAAATCGACAGTAAATAATGCATGTTAAATATTTAAAAATAATTACCCTAGTAGGGGGCAAAGACCGATTCAAAACCAGCAAAGGCGCGGTGTGGACGCGTGGACGCGAGGACGTCCCCCCCCCCCACCGATGACCTTGACCCCAAGGTCACCCCCGAGGGCCCCCCCCCATGACGTCATCCCCCCCCCCGATGACCTTGACCCCAAGGTCACCCCCGAGGCCCCCCCCCATGACGTCATCCCCCCCCCTCCCCCCGACCTTCCCCATAGCCAAGCTCGGACCCCCCCCCCCATGACGTCATCCCCCCCCCGTTTGCAACATTTTTCATGATGAGGAAAAACTTTCAAAAATTAATAACTAACCTATTTACTCACCGATTCCCACGGGACTTTTTCCAGAATGTAGGCCTATCCCAGAGGAAGCGAATGACGTAAGAACCCCATAGATCCGCCATTGAACAAGGCCGCTATTAATTTTTAAACGCGTTTTCCTTATGGGATCTCAGCTGTTTACCGACCGATTTTGACGAAATTTCACCGCATGTAGGGCGGCGGCCTAAGTAAACCATCCCTTAAAGAAAATTGAGAATCCACCGTTAAACAGGCCCGCTATTAATTTTCAAACGCGTTTTCCTCATGAGATCTTGGCTGTTTACTCATCAGCGGTCTTCCAGACCCATCATGATGGTTCAAAACCAGCAAAGGCGCGGTGAGGATGCAAGCCCCCCCCCCGTGAGCGACTCCGCGGAGTCACGTGTCAAGGCGCGTGCTAGGGCCTTCGTGACCGCCCGGGGTTGTTTACTCATTAGCGACTTTCCCTCACTCCTCCGGTGAGGCCTCCTCCCGACCGGAGTGTTATTTATAAGCGCGTCCTCGAAGGTTTCATCAGTTTGTCTTTGGAGCTCTTACTGCGCGGACGAAGTATTGCCGTCTCCGAGATACACTTTACAACCTGTGCTTGTGCGACTGTGTGGAGTTTTCTCTTTGGATATATTAAAATGTAAGTAACATTTAATTTATCTTTTCATCAGCCGATTTACCAATGCTCTAAATCCCAATTAGCTAAAATTAATATTTAATATTTTATATATCACAGTGGAAAATAAAATTTGGTTTTGCTTAGTAGAATTATAGACGAGATTAAAATCGCCATGTGCGAGCGAAACAAAGATAAAGACGTGTAACAGTGTTAGGAATGTCATAGGAGCTATTCTTGTAATTTATTTCTGTCTACTATTAGAAGAGTACTGTTACCAAGCCCCGATGTACTGTATAGATACCCGATGTTGCAGATGGCTGTTCCTCGTATGTGTGAGGTCTGCGGTCGCGTCTTCGCTGGAAACCTGGCTCGTCACATGGCAGCTGCTCACAGGGACCGCCATTTCGACTGCAACGTCTGCGGGAGACGCTTCGGGCGAAGCGACAGCCTGCGACGCCACCTCACAGCAGTTCATCCTCCCACTCCTCACGACCAAGCGCCAGGTACGGTTTTTACATTAAACAAGAAACCGTCAGTACTAATGACTTGTTTTCGAGAGAGAGTAAACGGCTTTAGCTGAGTAAACAGATTCAAGTAGTAAACAAGGGGCTGCCAGCCTCTGTTCAGTTCCTCACCCTTGTATTACTGGGCTCAAACTGGCGTTCGAGATGAGGAAGAGGTCGTCAGGCCTCTATGCAATTCCTCCCCCTTGTATTACTGGGCTCAAACTGGCGATTGAGATGAGGAAGAGGTCGCCAGTCCTCTATGCAGTTCCTCACGATCAAGCGTTAGGCACGGTTTTTACGTTAAAAAGGAAACCAGTACTAATGGCTTGTTTTTGAGAGTAAACGGCTTTAGCCGAGTAAACAGATTCAAGTAGTAAACAAGGGGCTGTCAGCCTCCGTTCAGTTCCTCATCCTTGTATTACTGGGCTCAAACTGACGTTCGAGAGGAGGAAGAGGTCGCCAGGCCTCTGTGCAATTCCTCACCCTTGTATATACTAGGTTCAAACTGGTGAATGAGATGAGGAAGAGGTTTCCAGTTCCTCACCCTCATGTTTATCGAGGTAACTAATAGAACTTGTTTTTCCTGTTCGCAGGCCATCCATGCCCGTTGTGCTCCGTCGCCCTGGCGAGCCCCGAGGATCTTCACCACCACATGGAAGCGGTCCACGGTGCGATCCCGTCAGCTTCGACCTCCTCCTCCGCAACGCCACCTGTCAGAGACCCACGGCCCGAGTGCGACGCGTGCGGGCGGCGATTCGCCCGCGAGGATCTGCTCCGGCGTCATGTGCAGCTGGTGCACGCCAACGGGGTCCGCTGTCCCGAGTGCGGCGCCCTTTTCCGCAGGGCCGCGTACCTCCAGCAGCACGTGGCAAGCGCTCACCGCGGCATGAGGTTCGCGTGCACCTACTGCGACCGAGGCTTCACCCGGCGCTACAACCGGGACCAGCACGAGGCCCACAACTGCCCCATCGTGAGGAACCTCGTTGTGGACGAGATGCCGCACCTACCCGTCCTGTCACCCGAGCCTCAGCCCAGCCGCGAGCCCCACCCTGGACCCAGCCGCGAGCCCCAGCCCGGACCCAGCCGCGAGCCCCAGCCTGGACCCAGCCGCGAGCCCCAGCCCGGACCCAGTCGCGAGCCCCAGCCCAGACCAAGCACGGCACCCGACGGGATGGTGGGTGGCGGCGGACTACCCACGTTCCGCCCCATCCAACGGGCGTTCCGCGGTCGCCTCCTGACCTTCGGCCTGTCCCGGCCCATGGAGGACTTCTTGGCCGTGGAGGACGCGCTGGTGCTGCTGTTCGACAGCGTCCTGGAACTGCTGGCCGACGTCAGGACCCGACACCCGAACATCAAGGTGAACATGTTCCTAGAGTGCGAATTCGCCAACGTTCACGGAGCCACCTGTCTGCGGGCCTTCAAGACAAAGAACGTGCCTCTCACCGCCGCGTCCAACTTGGAGGACTTCCTATCGGCTTCCTTCCACAAGCTGGAGGAAGAGAAGGAGCAGTGCCTGCTAGTGGGCAGCGGGTGGAGCTATCTCCGAATACGCGACCTGGAGATCCGCGTCAACCTCTACACCCCGTTGGGAGAACGCGGAGCCCGGTTCGTCCAGCTTCCCAGGACCATCTGCGAGACGCGTGCCGTTATCAACGTACAAAACGTCGATGACATGTGCTTCGCGTATGCCGTCCTGGCCAAGTTCGTCGCGCAACACCCGGAGAGGCCCGCATCGTACACACCGGACGTCATGGCACGCTACGACTGGGTCGGCCTACGCTTCCCCGTGGCCGTGAAGGACATTAAGGTCTTCGAGAGGAGGAACCCCATCAGCGTCAACGTGTACGGGATCGAGCGCGCTATGGTGGGGAGACGCCCCGACGGATCGCCAAAGTTCCAGGACCGCGTGTTCCCGCTGAAGATCTGCAAGCGGGAGTTGGAGGATCACCGGGACCTGCTGTACGTGACCACCGGCGGGGACAGTCACTACGCCTACATCGCAAACATGAGTAGGCTAGTGCGACACCAGCTGACGTCTTACGGCCACGCCATCCACGTGTGTAAGCGATGCTTCGCCTACTTTGACAACCGGCCCAACAAGCTGCAACTGTCCGGTGCCGAGCGTCTGGAGGAGCACATGCGATACTGCACCGCCAAGGCTCCCCTTCGCCTGGACTTGTCGAAGAAGCAGCAGATCCGCTTCGCCCACCCCGAGTACACTAGGCGGGAGAGGTTCTGCATCTACGCGGACTTTGAGTGTGCTCTGCAGCCCGTCGCTGTTGACCCAGCGGAAGCGCCGCCCGGCACGAGGCCCCTGCAACTGCACGTCCCGTACGCCTTCGCCTATCAGATCGTGGACTCGCTCGGCCTGGAGGAGTTTGAGCCCCGCGTCTACTTCGGGGCTGACGCGTCCAAGGTCTTCATGGAGAGGTTGAAGATGGACGTGCTGGCGCTGTGGGAGTTCCTATTCAGCATGAGAGCTCTGCACCCTTCTCTGACCCGACAGGAGATGGACGAGTACCTGGCGGCGACTCACTGCTACCTCTGCGGGAAGGAGTTCACGGACCAGGACGTCAAGGTGCGGGACCACAATCACGCCCCGCCCTACGAGTTTCCCAACCAACGTCAGAGCAGTTTCGCGGTGCGCTTCCTGGACACCTACAGGTTCCTGTCCATGAGCCTGGCCAACCTGGCGGCGGGACATCCCACGGACAGGATGCGCGAGACGAGGAAGCGCTTCCCCGACGACCGGCTGTTCGACCTGGTGCGTAGGAAGGGCGTGTTCCCCTACGACTTCGTTACGTCCTACGACACACTGTACAGGACCAGGGAGTTGCCGCCCAAGGAGGTGTTCAGGAACTCCATGACCCTGGAGGACATCAAGGACGAGGAGTACGAGCACGCCCTCAACGTGTGGCGAGCCTTTGAGTGTCAGCACCTCAAGGACTACGCGGACAAGTACCTGCGGTGCGACATCGCCCTGCTCACCGATGTCTTTGAGCAGTTCCGCGACACCTCGTTGGCAGAGTACGGGCTGGACCCCGCCCACTATTACACCTTGCCGTCCTACGCCTGGGACGTAATGCTCAAGACCTGCGACGTGGAGTTGGACACGCTGCAGGACTTTGACATGTACCTGTTCGTGGAGCAGGGGATCCGGGGAGGCATCTCTCAGGCCATCACCCGTTACGCCAAGGCCAACCACGACAGGTGCCCGGACTACCACCCGGACGAGCCCACGCGCTTCCTCCTGTACCTGGACGCCAACAACCTATACGGCTGGGCCATGTCCCAGTGTCTGCCGACCGGAGACTTCGAGTGGCTCAGCCGTGAGGAAATACAGGCGTTGGACGTCGCGGCGCTGGACGCAGAGGCTGATCGAGGCTACATCTTGGAGGTGGACCTCCACTACCCCGCGCGCCTACACGACCTGCACAAGGACCTTCCCTACTGCTGCGAGACGAAGCGTCCGCCAACAGGGAAGTTCCCCAAACTGTTGACGACCCTGGACGACAAGACGCACTACATCTGTCACTACAGGGTCTTGCAGCAGGCGCTGCAAAACGGATTGGAGCTGGTCGCGGTGCATCGGGCGATCTCCTTTCGCCAGTCGCGGTGGTTGGAACCGTACATCCTGATGAACACGGAGCTGCGGAAGAGGGCCAAGACCAAGTTTGAACAGGACTTCTTCAAGCTCATGAATAACGCGGTCTTCGGCAAAACCATCGAGAATGTACGGAAGCGCCTCAACGTGAAGCTGGTGTGCACCCCGGAGAAGTTTTCCAAGTACGTCGCCAGATCCAACTTCCTGGACCGGACGTACTACGCGGAGGACGTGGCCCTGGTGCATCTGTCCAAGGTCAACATCGTGTTGGACAAGCCCGTCTACGTAGGCATGACAGTCCTGGAGCTGAGCAAGTGGCTAATGTACGAGTTCCTGCGCAAGATGAAGGAGCGCTACGGTGACCGCCTCACCGTGGACTACATGGACACGGACAGCTACGTCTTTGACATCGTGTCCCAGGACGTCTACGCCGAGATGAAGGAACACCTGGACGACTTCGACACCAGCGGCTATCCAAGGTCCCACCCCTGCTACAGCCCCGTCAACGCCAAGGTCATTGGAAAGTTTAAGGACGAGTGTAACGGCCTGTCCTTATTCGAGTACCTCGGCCTGCGGTCCAAGCTGTACTTTATGGACATCGAGGACGCAGCGACAGGCGGCAGCAAGGCTCTCAAGCGGGCCAAGGGAGTGGCGAAGGGCGTTGTCAAGAACGTCCTCATCCCCGACGACTACAGAGAGTGCCTGTTTGAGGGGGTCCAAAAGCGCACCACCAACGTCCGCTTCCAGTCCCACTTACACCGGGTCTACACCGTGGAAGTGGACAAGCTGAGCCTCAGCCCGACTGATGACAAGCGGTGTGTCCTCCCCGACGGCATCCACACTCTGCCGTGGGGACACAAAGACGTCCCGCCGCTACCAGCCAGGAGAGGAGATCGACGGATGGAGGTGGATGGTGAGGAGGAGGAGGGGCAGCCCCAGGATGAAGACGAGGAAGAGGAATTCCCAGTTTAGTTTTAATATTAATTTTAAGAAAAATATGTAAATAGTATTTGTAAGAAAATATAATAGCTTTATGTACAGCACGAACCTGAGTTGTTTATTTCCTCCCCTTTGCTCACTCAAAAGCCGGTAGGCTCAGAAAAACTAAAGTGAAAGGCGTTATGGGCCGTTTGGCCCGAGCCGTGCAGCTTAAAAAGCCCCGCCAACCGGGAGCGATTGGTGGCGCGTGTCGGGGACGGCCCTGAAGGAGTTGCCCAGGAAGGAGTTGCTAAGTGGTTTGCTGACGCTCAAGGTTGCACCCTCGAATTACTCAGCGGTTTGCTGATGTCCGAGGGGTCTCGTGACGCGCCCTCTTTGGCGACCTTCACTGCCGCTTGGCGGGGGCTCAGCCAGTGACACGCGCCGCTGGTATATAAACCTGAGGTCCAGCCCCGCTGCCTCAGTTTTGCTAATTTTTTTAAATTTAGTAAGGAGAAAGGAGAAATGAAAACACAAGCTTTATCATTATGAGGCATGTATTGTACAGTAATAAGGTTACATACACATACTACAAAAACCTTACAAATTAGTTTTAAGCGAATATGGAGTGGAAGAGTCTGCGGACGAGAGCGTCGTTGGCGGCGGGAGCGGCAGGGTCGAAGAGCTGGACGTAGTCGCTGAGTGACGTGCGGAGAACAGCCCGGCAGTACAGGTAAGTGAGGCAGTAGTAGCCGCAAACAGAAGTATCGTAGCCCTGGAGCCGATACCTGTTGTAGACGTACTGGCGGTGATGAGGATTGCGCCTCAGGAACATTTGAAAGTCGGCCTGGTATGGCGGCCTCCCGTAGCTGTCCAGGTACTCGAGTCTGTCCTCTTCCGAGCAGTAAAACGCCACCCAGTGTTCGCCTCCCTCGGTGTGTGCTACCGTGTTGGACACGATGGCGGTGAGAGGCTTGACCGGCACGTCCGGTAGTTGGTCAGAGGCGTAGACCGCAACGTTCCTCAGTCCGGGGATCCTCGCCAGGCATTCTCTGATCTGGACGGTATTCATCGTGGGCGGAAGCAGCACAGGCAGCTCGAGGTGGACGAGTCCAGTGTGTCGTTAGCCACGAGCCAGTCCCGCAATACTATGCAGTTATGAAGGGCGCAACGGTTGTGGGAGCTCTTATGGTGGCAACAGCGCAGGGTCCGGTAGGTGGGCGGACCGTTGAGCGACCCACAGCCCAGATCCTCCATGTCCTGAGCGGTGGTGGCGGCGGGCTCGGTTATGAGGTGGCGTTGTACAAAGTCCCTCTTCTGCGATCCTTTGACGTAGACCAGGGGACGGTGGATGAGGCAGGAGCGCAGCTTGTCCAGCAGGGCGACGTACGCGATGTCCCCCTGGTCCCACTCCAAGCCGTGGCAGTGGCGAGTGACCCAGACGCTCTCGCGCTGTTTCTCGGAAGTCAGGAGGTCCTTACTGAAGGGTGGGCGGGCGATGTGATGTAGGAGCAGCGTGCCGGTAGTCACGTCCACCACGCAAACCTCTTTCAGTAGAAAGTCATTATCACTGTCTTTAAAACACTGCATATCCATCACCACGCTTCCGTGATGACAGCGCGCTGGCGGCGGCTCGTTGTAGATCGGTGGCGGCACGTCCATCCCGTACGGCTGACTGAACTCGACTGAGCGCTGGCGGGAGCGCGCCTAGCGGGAAAACCTTGGGTGTGCGCGCCGCCATCACGGTCCGCGCGGTGACCTTGAGCGCGCGGCAACTCGTTTACCCGCCAAAGTCGACTGTGACGTTGCGATGACGGTCCACCTCCACGACGTTGTCCAACTCGGCGTACACTATGCAGTTGAACGCCTCCGCCAAGGCTTCGGAGAACCCAATCTCTATGCGCAGGTTACCGTTGCGCACCAGGTTCCAGTGGCTGGATTGAGAGGCTGCCATATCGGGCGTCAGATCAAACGCCATCAGGCAGTATCCGTAGGGGTATTCGTTGCGACTGACTTCGTTACCACAGTCTGAGAAATTGATGCCGGTGCCGGTGTACAGCGTGTGGTAGGCGAGCACGCACAACTCCTGACCGAACGTGTAATCCGGTTGAAGCGGCTTACATGGCACTTGCTCACCATCTATGTACAGCGCGAAGAAGTTCACGTGGCTGTGGGTGAAGTTGAACGGATTCTTCTTGTAGTCCCCGTTGAACGCCTGATTGCTGACCAGGCCAACTATAATGCGTTTCGGCAGTTGACCCAGAAACACACTGTCCAGAGTCTTGCTGCTGATACCGGAGGGTAGTGTGAAGGATTTGACTTCCACGCGCGTAATGGGATATTTGGCTGTGCCCGACTCCAGCGTCCTGCTGTGAGCCAACAGCACGCTCGGGTTGATCTTACAGCGGCGCATAAACAGGTTGACTTCGGCAATGTCCACTTTATAGTCTGTCACGGTTTTGGACATGATGGAGAATGAGTTCTTTGACCTGATCAGGCGAAAGCGCATCTCCACGCCGTTTAACATGAACTTCTCCTGGTTGCACAGGTCAACGTGCAGATGTCCGACCATGTCCGCGTACCGGCTGGCCTTGACAAACTCCCTCCGGTTCTTGAGCCCGGCATTATCCTCCTCAGTATTGTCCATGTACCCGGCATAGTCCTCGTAGAACAACTCCGCGGTGAGGTGCGATGTCTTGGCATCACCGCCATAGGACAACAGGTTCTCCAGGTAGGCGCGATAGGCGTACGTGTTGTTCTGAGGAGACACCAGTTTGTTGTTCAGATACAGGTCCACTTGACTGAACAGCGAGTGCAGCCAGTTGTTAATCGGACCCACCTCTTTTATCGCTTGATCACCCGTTACAGCGCCTCCATTAGCCGTTCTAATGGTAGCCTTCACATGCAGTAGCGTCTGTGACAGATCCGTGTACTCGTCCCCATGACCCGGAACTATGAACTCAACGGGTGAGTCGTCTGTCAGGGAGGAGATGGGCTTGTACTGTACCCATTTACCACTCTCTATACTGGTCTGCGTGGGCGGTAGCGAGAACAGGTCCAACTCGGTCTTGACACACTCGCACGACTTCTGATGTAGAAACGCCATTATCCAAAAATGTCCTTCACGGTACTCTTGCTCTTCTTGCTTCTCCTCTTCTTAGCGACACGTTTTGCGGGCTTCCTCTTGGGCGCAGCGGTCTTCTTCCTCGCTCCGAGGAGTTTCGCTAGAGACTGAGGAGTAACCTGCTGTACACGCCTCCTCTTATGGGCACCACCACCGCTCAGCACGCGATCCAGTTTTTCATCGGCCTTACGTTTCAGCGACCCGGTAAACTGTCTGAGTCGGGCGTTGGCTGCGACTCGGGGGTCGGCTGTGCCCGCCGCCACGTCGCCCAAGAAGCCCACACCGGACCTCAGCGCCTCCTTGCCCAGCGCCGATGCGCCGGATCTGATCAAAGGGACCACTGTACGCATCAGCCCGCCTAGGAAACTGCCGATACCGTGTCCGCGTTGGAAAGCGGCTCCTCTGAATACGGAGGATACGCCATGGCCCGCCTGCTGGTGGCGGTAATACGCCAGATAGGGATCGCTCGGATTCATTGCCGCTGCCTCTCTTTCCTGAAATGAAGCTTCATGCACGTAGTCCCGAAGTGGAATGGCAAGTGTCGTCCTTGGTTGTCCCTTAAATCGATTTCCACGCTCTCGAATGAGGTTTTAATCACCGGCACGTAGTGCGGGTCTATTATATACACTGTCGTGTTGGCACCGTACGTGTAATTCCTGATGTCGATGTTGAGGATCTTCAGTAGTGGCGCCACAGCGTCGCCCACCAGTTGGGGTTCCACCAGGTCGCAATACACGTACATGTGTGATGGCAGACCGGCGAAGAGGTTAGCCGGCCTCACGGACCTGTGACGCTTGACGATATCCGTATCCACCTCGTAGCCAAACTGTAGCGCCAAACTGGGGCTCAGTTTGAGGCTCTGAACGGCTGAAGACGTCGACATCAATTCCACCCTGGAGGACCTCTCGTCATACGAGAAGGCGCACAGGTTACTCTTCATTTGAGGGTGGTTGTTGATTGCGTGCACGAGTTCCTCGGTACTACTGTAATTGCCCGGCTCCACTTTGATTAACAACTTGTCCACCACGGCCAACCCGCCTTTCGAGTCCCTCATTCCCAGCACTAGTTTGATGTAGGTTCCCTCACCGGCGGTCAGAAAAGAGAAGGGGTAGTGCGCCTCCGCCAGAGCGACCTCCCACTCGCCGTCTGACAGATCAACGGTCGAGGGTAGATGGGTCGTGTAGTTTGTCACCATGTTGTTGGGATAGTAATTCATTGAACTGTTACTGGGCAACGTCAGGTAAAACTGGTCGTGCCTCGTCATCGCAGCTGTTGCACGTCCGCTGCGGGTACCCACGAATTGAAGTCCTCTCCGTAACCGGCCCACTTGACTAGGTAGCGCTTACTGGAGCCTCGCCCTTTAGTGTCCAGTATTTTATCTATTTGATACAGGCGATCCGGGGCGATCGTCACCTTTTGCATCTCGTGCTCGTAGAAGCGCCCTTCCAGCGGCGTCCCGTTCAGGTCGCGCAACACGTACAATGGCAGAGGATACGACCCGTATACGTGGTCCACCACGAACAGCTCCTTACTCCAATTGGTCTCGTAACCTTTGGCGAACGTACTCTTCTCCTTGGCTATGCGCACCGTGTCACCGGGCTCGAACCTGGGCTTGTGTCGCCGGATCGCCTTTCCATACATGTGACGCCACACCTTGTACACCGTTTGACCATCGCCGCTGTCCGCGTCCACGGGTCGTAGGCCACCCAGGCTCTTGTGCGGGCTGCGGTTGTAGGCGTCCACAAGCCTGTCCAACACGTCCACGTAGCGATACGTGTTCTTGTAGGTCAGGTAGCGCCACATGCGGGTCTTGAGCGTGCGGTTGACTCGCTCCACCACCGCCGCCTTCACGTCGGGGTTCTGCGTGGTGAAGTAGTTTACACCGTGACTCTTGAACACTCGCTTGGTCGCGGCCCCGGTGAACTCCGTCCCCTTGTCGGTCTGTAGGCAGCGAGGAGTCGCCTCAGCGAATATCCTCTCGAACGCTGCAGCCACCTCAGGCCCGCTTTTCCTCTTCAGTGGTACCGCGAACAGCCGCTTACTGAATACGTCTATCACAGTCAGCAGGTAGTTGACTCCGTCGTTGTACCGGCTCAGGCCGCGCATGTCGTTCAGGTCCGCCTGCCACAGCTCCCGGGGCCCGAACACGGCGTAGCGGTTGCGGGGAAACCGCTTGCGCGCAGGCTTGTGCAGCGTGTAGGTGTCCTGGGCGCGCAGCCAATCGGCTACCCGACGTTTCGGTAGGCGCGCGGCTCTGGCCAGGGCGGCCACCCCGCCGAGGGAACCGGGCTGGCTCGGGTCGTAGTACAGCTTCTCCATTACGGTGTGAACGGCTCCCAGTTGTCCAATGACGATTCCCGGTCGGGTTCCTCGGTTATTATCCTTCTTCGGGCCGCTGGAGGTCGCGGTCTCAGGCGGTCCAGTATCGGTGTCAACCTCGGTGAGAGGGGTGTCGACGAGGCTGTCGTGTCTCCCCAGGGGCTCGATGCCGAGTCCAGTCCCACGCCTAAGTAACGCAACGCCGTGGGATTGCCCACGTATTCTTTGGGCACGTTCATGTCCTTCAAGGCGGCCATCACTTGATGCCAGCCGGTAGGCAATCGGTCCGCCCTTCGCGCTCTCACTATGCTGTGCGCGATGTCCACTATATTGGAATCGGGGATCTTCACCTTGTCCACGTACACCTCCCCATTGGCGTCCCAGGCGATGGGGCTGCCTTGCCGGGTCATGAATCGCAACAAGTTGCGCGCCACCGACCTGTAGATTTTTGAGAACGATTCCACAATGTCCTCCTCCGCCGAGGCGCTAGACTCGCGCTTCATCTGACTCGGACCTCCCGCCGCTTCCTCCTCCCTCTGCTCTCCCTCGATGATTGACAGACCTATGGGTTGACGTTTAGCCGCGGAAAAGTGCAGGAACCGCTGTAACACCTGCTGATATTGTTTCCATTTCTCCGTATCGTCCAGCCGCTTGTCGCTCAATATGCGATGCATCTCAGCGTCCAGGCTGGCTGGCTTATTGGCGCTACCTGCTCCTCCTCTTGGCCCTGGTCCCGGTCCTTCTCGCAATCTCTCGATGAGCTCCTGCGGTACAACCACCATTTTCCTAGCGTACTCCATGTCCGATTAGCTTCTGCGCTAGAATGGGTAGAACAGCGTTCAACAGCAGAGGTAGGAAGATCCCTCCGCCCCGTTGGACGAGGTAGTGTCGCTTCTTGGTCCAACCCTCGCCGCGTTTCACCAGCCGTCTGAGCGCCTGTTTGTGTTTGCTCAATTTGCGTTTGAGACAGGGAGAAAGCGGTACGTTTCCGCGTAGCACGTTATACGCGCACTCGCACAATGACTTGATGCGACTCTTGTCGCACGCTTTTAACAGGGCCTTGCGTTCTTTGGGCGTAGCGTGTATTAGGGCCCTCAGCAGCGCCGCGTCCTTCTTCACGCGGTGTGACATGATGACTGACGCTGGCGCGCGCTCGGCCTATTTATCACTTCTTCTTGGGCAGGTACACGTAGTTCACCGGGTCGTCTGGGAAAATGGCTGAACGTAAGCGCATCTCCTCAGGCGTAGACTGTTTCAGATCTATGAGCAGGTAGGCGTGCGGATCACGCGTAGCGTCCGCGTAAGCCTCCTCCACGAATTTGGGGTTCTCCGGGTATACTTGACGGGCGAGGTGTTTGATCTGAGCGCGGTCCCTGGGATTCTTGAAACACACTATGTAGTGGGCGTTCAGCGATATGTCGCGCTGGCCCCTGCCCTGGTGAAACAGGTTTTGCGTGATGAAGAACACGCTCATGTTGCGGTGGTGCGAGCCCTTGGTGAACAGGTCCGCTACGCCGGGGCCAGCCTCGCGCATCATGTCGTCGATGATGACCAGGGCGGGCTCGCTACCGTCATAGTCGTCCAGGTCTGGCAGGCCGGCTACGTATCGCACGGCAGAGTCCGCACGGCTCTTGCCACCACCACTGCCATAGTGCCAAGTGATACGGGCGAACCGCGTATCGCACATGTGGTCGGCGTGCTCTATGAAGCGAGCCACGAAGTGCGACTTGCCGCTGCCCGAGGGCCCGGCCACGATGGCGGTGAACGGATGTTTCCACCTCAAGTCCATGGCGTCTACTGACTGCCATGCACCGCCACCTCGGCTCTTAAAACTAAATTCTTTTCTCGCTTTTTTTTTTATTTGATTTTTTTTTTTATTGAAGGAAATAAGGGAATAAGGAATACCATTTATTTATACAAATTCTAGGAGAGGACTTTTACTGCCTGGAGAGCTGCTCCTCTTCACAAGGCTCATCCTCGGCCTCACGCCAACGTTATACTGCGTGATGGTGTTATCGTCCAGGACTGCAAGGTACCGCCGGGGCATGTATATCCGGATCGGGTCGTCGCCGACAAGACCCTCCAAGGTGGCCATCACCGCCTCGCCGTATGGTGTATCCACCCTCTCAAACGAGCGGATCGGGTAGACCACGTTGTCCTGCAGGTCTACGATGCGGGTATAACCCGCGGCCTTGCAGCTGTTGAGGGCTGTCCTGAGGTCCATCTTCTGGTCCGTGTTGAGCATGACACAGCGGCTGGATGCAGAATGACTGGCTCTCACTACCGAGTCGCCTTTTGTAGACAACCGCGGAGGAGGCGTAGTGATGAAAACACCAACTGGCGGAGTGGAGGAGGAGTGGAGGAGGAGTGGAGGAGTGGAGGAGGAGTGGAGGAGGAGTGGAGGAGTGGAGGAGGAGTGGAGGAGTGGAGGAGTGGAGGAGGAGTGGAGGGATGGTGGAGTGGAGGAGTGGTGAGGCTGGATATGTATCTCGAGGAACACGCTCATTCGCTTTATTACGTTATTTATTTATTTTATTTTTTATAATAGTGTACATTAAGGAAAAGTTGGAAAGGGAAGGATCGAATTACTTAGTTTATTTCATTTATTTTTTCGTCTTTTTCCGCTTTTCGGGGATGGCGACAGCGGCGGTGGAAACGCACCGATCCGCGATCTTCCTCCAGGTGGGCAGCGGACTGACGGTCCTGACGATTCCGTCGAATTTAGGCTCTCCCGTCTCGCTGTTGGCCAACCATAGGTTCTGCAGCCTAGTCAGCAGATCCGTCAGAATCATGCAGATCTCGTCGTCCCGCTGCTCGTCCAAATACAGGCCGCAGGCCCAAGTCGAGCGACCTCCTTGGAAAACGTTCATCTTCAGAAGGACGTTGCCATTGTTGGTAGGGTTCTTCACCGTATACTGGCGCGCGCCCGCGGTCCAACTCAGTGTAGGGGAATCGCCAGGCACTTCTTTATTCGCGGTCCACCCACCATTGGACTTCCTCTTTTTAGCTGTCGTCCGTTGTTGCTGCGGTGGTATGGGGGTGGTGGCGTTGGCGTTCTCTTCGTTGATCGCGTTCCACTCCTCCATAAAACAGCGGATCGTTCGATCCACTTCGGCCGCGTTGCTCATGCCGCTGCTGTGACCGCTCGTGAAGAAGTCTCGGACGAAACTGAGACCATGCGCCACCGGACCTAGGGTCTATTATACTCCTCCAGAGGCACCCTCTCAAACCAGGTGATGTCGGGGGGGGGGACTGATGAAACCCTCGAGGACGCGCTTATAAATAACACTCCGGTCGGGAGGAGGCCTCGCCGGAGGAGTGAGGGAAAGTCGCTAATGAGTAAACAACCCCGGGCGGTCACGTAGGCCCTAGCACGCGCCTTGACACGTGACTCCGCGGAGTCGCTCACGGGGGGGGGGGGGCTTGCATCCTCACCGCGCCTTTGCTGGTTTTGAACCATCATGATGGGTCTGGAAGACCGCTGATGAGTAAACAGCCAAGATCTCATGAGGAAAACGCGTTTGAAAATTAATAGCGGGCCTGTTTAACGGTGGATTCTCAATTTTCTTTAAGGGATGGTTTACTTAGGCCGCCGCCCTACATGCGGTGAAATTTCGTCAAAATCGGTCGGTAAACAGCTGAGATCCCATAAGGAAACGCGTTTAAAAATTAATAGCGGCCTTGTTCAATGGCGGATCTATGGGGTTCTTACGTCATTCGCTTCCTCTGGGATAGGCCTACATTCTGGAAAAAGTCCCGTGGGAATCGGTGAGTAAATAGGCTAGTTATTAATTTTTGAAAGTTTTTCCTCATCATGAAAAATGTTGCAAACGGGGGGGGGGGGTCCGAGCTTGGCTATGGGGAAGGTCGGGGGGGGGATGACGTCATGGGGGGGGATGACGTCATGGGGGGGGGCCTCGGGGGTGACCTTGGGGTCAAGGTCATCGGGGGGGGGGGACGTCCTCGCGTCCACGCGTCCACACCGCGCCTTTGCTGGTTTTGAATCGGTCTTTGCCCCCTACTTACCCTTCCGCCCTCTGTTGTGTAGCAGTAATAATAACACAAACTTTATCAATGCTAATCATTAAAACCATCCTTCCTGTCTTTCCTAGTTATCTCATAAGAAATTACTCCAATCACAAAATATATTTCACTAGATTTTACTCGCAGGCTTCGCCCCGAATGATTTATACAAACTATGACAGTTGTGTATGCTGCATTCTGTGATTAGCCCGTGGAACTACTACGAATCAAGATCAGCTGTTTGTATTTTCAACAGCTCAAATAAAAATGAATATCCATAAGGAATATATGGAAACTTTGAACCCCCGTGGGGCAAAGCCCTAGGAGGATATTCGCAACTTTAATATGCCTGTTACTCAGGACTATCAAGTACCTCTCTGCCAAATGTCAGCTCAATCAGCCCAGTGGTTATAGCGTGATTGAGCCACAAATATCTAAACAAACTTACAAACTTACAAACTTTCACATTTATAATATTAGTAGGATTTTCCCCTTTTCCTTACAGTGTAAAGATGTTTGAAAGAATCCAAAATACTTGGGAAACATAGTGAACATGTATATACTTTTTAACAAATGTTTGTTTAGTAGAATTCTAGTCCTTTGTGAATTCTTTACAAGTTAACAATGTTTGAATCATAACCATTATTGCTAAGGTTCCTCGCATTTTCACCCTTTAGAGTCCCAGTTTCCATTAATGCATAAAGGAGCTACACAAAATTTAAAGTCATAGTTTGTATTATAGAAGAAACAGATATTATATATAAGCACGAATAACTTCGCGTGTCTTTCCTATTTGGAAGTTCTGGAGCCCGAGATATAGCTTTATACCACTCAACATGAATAAAATATATTTCCAAAGATTTCCTCTAATTTAAGAATTTCAAAGACCACCGCAATGGCAGCCGCAGGGATCGCGCAGGCGGCGAGGCGTGTGTGGTCCCCGCGCGTGTGTGCGTGTGAGGGAAGAGCTCACACTCCTCATGGGCATTATGCAAATTACAAATCTCGTGTTTAATTACCAACACCGTGCGAACCCGAGGAATTACCATAACATGCGGCGCTACCCGAGTACTACCAAGCCGACCGAGCAGCGTCAACGTGGATGGCATATAAACTATCGATTAATATCGCGTTTATTTCTAGGGTCGACCTTCTACAAACCGTTAGAGATTGAGTAGTATCATACAGTCATTAATTTACAAAAGGGAAAGCAATGCAATTGAAGAGCAATTATTAATAATCATATATATCGTGATGACATATTATACCCTAAACACAAAAGCCCGGGTCAGTGTTGTTCAAAATATCATGGAAGTGGTTAAATTATCTCCATTTTTTTGTAAAGATTTGTCTCCAGTGTCATGCAAAAATATAGGTCCAAAAGTAACATCAATTTTGAAAAATAAAATTATTATTCGTCTACTGAATTGTTCAACCAAATATATATATTTTAAGACGCCGTCGCAACCTGGGCGTATTTTAAGGCGAATATGAATGAATGATGAGTGGGTGAGATACCTTGTGTGTGTAGTCTTGTTACTGACTAAGACCGACTGATTCTTTAGCCAGAGTCATTAATTAATAGCCCAATGACCAATGGCAGCTGGATCCAGTATCGAACTCACAAACATTTAAGAAATCAAGCTTCAAATAATAATCCAACCATTGTATACTCTATTATGATAATTTCAATTTAAACAATTATGAAATTGACTTCAATTATGGATAAATAGTTTGAAAATGAACTACCTGAACAATAATATATGGTACTATATTAAAGCCGTTTCATTGATATACATCATAGTCAATCAATTAAAATCACCAGTTCCCATAACTAAACATTTTATTCTACATGTAACATCTTACAATATTATTCTGAGAGCCATTCTGTAACAATCAGAATAATAAAGAGTGAGGGACCCAGCGCAAAGCCCTGTAGCACTCCTTTGTTATCTTTATTACGCAATAAACACAAACTATTCCCAGTGCTAACGAAAGGGCCCATGATCCAGAACGATTCTTGTCTAGTAGCCGAATCTTTATTGGGTTTAGTTAAATCTAAGCCGGCTCCCCGGGCCGCTGCACGCGGTATTGGGCAGATCGTAAAGATAAGCTCCCGATATATTTATCGACATTTTTATTGGTGAACGTTCCCCAGCTATCGCGGTTCTCCTGGTTTTCGACTCCTCGGGCTCACACCTCAACTGCGATGGGCGTAGAGGGATATATGTTATCGGCTGCGGCGAAGTATGAGCCGCGTGAACGGTGCTCTGGTTCTGGGACCTTTCTGGACTGCATTGCGAAATGACGATTGTTCAATACTCAAGAAAATAGAGGGGAAGTTTCTATAGACGATTTGTAACGGAAAGGTATAATGTGATAATCCAACCAAATGTGACAACACTGTTGGTAAACAATGATTGAGGTGTTAAAAATAGTCTATAAAATATTACCTCGATACAAACAAATAACGTTAAAGGGCAGGAATGACACTATATGAATGATTGTTATGCTAGTAACGATTATACTACTGTACATTAATCCTATAACCACTTGACGAATTTTTATGATTACATTTTCAGGAACGGCAATTTTTAGTAGAAAAGAATTTGGAAAATAAAATTTTCATTTGTATTTTCATTTGTTTACAAATTTATTTTAAATTTGTTTAATATCTAGCAAACACAAACATTTTAAGTGTTTTAAATAACTAGCTGCTAATCCCGTGCTTCGCAACGGAGAAACAAATTCAGATAGAAAAACTAAGCAGTTATATGTGCTGCATTCTGTGGTTAGCCCGCGGAACTACTACGAATTAAGATCAGCTGTTTGTATTTTCATCAGATCAAACAAAAATGAATGTCCATAAGAAATGCATGTGATCTTTGAACTCCCTTGGGAAAACCCCTTAAAGATTTTCAAAACGAAAATAGAACTATGTGTTTATTTGGTATATAATGAACATTCCTGCAAATTTTCATGCCAATCGGTTCAGTATATATTATATTATATATTTTATATATTAGTAAGAATATACGTTGTAAATCATCAGCTGTGACGAAATTCGATCCATGGAATATGAAGTAGAGTGGGGTGAGGAAGGTTTATAACCATAAAGATATAGAGTAAACATCGTCTTTATATAAAATTCTGTAAGTAAAATGTGTAAGTCAAA